>JACXGI010006081.1:26638-43798 GCA_016801175.1 Esox masquinongy | reverse complement strand
GCTGGCCCCGCTGCTAGCTCTGACCCCGAGAAATAGCCGGAGGGAGACACTACTACTGCCAGGGAAGAGTCCGGTTCCTCTTTGACAACAATACTGGCAGCTATTAACACCATTAAGACTGGGGTCTCATCCAAATTCGATTACATCATGTCCACGATTGAAAATGTAAGGAGAGACATTACAAACTCCTCCGAAAGATTCACACAGGCGGAGACGAGAATCTCAATAACAGAAGACGATGTGACTGCGCTCCAAGAGAAGGTGAAAAACCTAGAGGGGAAGAATAAAGACTTGGAAGAGAAAGTGCTGGACCTGGAAAATCGTTCACGTCACTCCAATGTACGGCCAGTTAATCTACCGGAGGGCGCGGAAGGTGAAGACACCTGTGTATTCCTGGAGGGCTGTATACCGGAGGTGCTGGAGCTAGCGCCGCTCCGGGGGAAGATCACGGTGGAAAGAGCACACAGGCTTGGACCAAGAAGACAACATAAGACTGGCTCCGCACCCAGAACCCTCATAATGAAGTTTCTGAATTACAAAGACAAAGAAGCAGTGATGAGAGCGGCGCGGGCGAAAAGACAGGTCCTCTACAAGAATCAGCCGGTGAGGTTCTACCAGGACATGACAGCGGAGACACACAAGAAGCTAAAAGAGTTTGAGGAGGTGAGGCGACAACTCCGTTCACTGGGGCTCCGGTACGGTACGATCCCTCCTGCCCGGCTTATTGTTACCTACAAGGAGCGCTCACACATCTTCAACATCGCCTACGAAGCCGAACGGCTCATTAAGAAGATCCAGTCGGATAATCATCTGGACGGAGGTACTGATGAACAGATGACACCGTCGGAAACGTAATATAAAACCACTGATGGAACATTGTTCTGATATTTTGATACAGTGTAGATGGGAGTGGAGAGTACAGTGAAGGTTAGTCAAGTTGTTACACTGGGTTCTGATCGCTCTCCATCCCTAGTCTATGATAAGGAACAATTCTCTGGTTTAGTATGCTGTATTTAATTATGCAAATGTGGAAATGTTTTTCGTTGCTGGGTTGCTTTGGAAGAATTTTCTGAATCGTAGTAGCAGAGTAGTTTTGCTTATTCTGTCTGTTGTTTTTATTTTTACATCAGCATAGCTATACTGATCCTCACGCTGTGTGGACCAGCTTTTTGCTTTCTGGAGGTTCAATATATGAAGGGGGGGAACACCGGACAGGGTAATATTCAGGCGGATTAATGACGGCCGAGAGGAATAACTTTGTTTTTTTGTTCTTTTGGTTCTTTGTTTGGTCTGAAATTACTGACAGTGTTGGGAAGATTCAAAACGGTTGGTCCATATGCCTGTTGATCTTAAGGTTAGAATTACATCCTGGAACTGCAGAGGGCTACAAAAAACAAAAAAGGTCAAGCAAGTTATGAACAGGATTAAAACATTACAATCTAATATAGTACGCCTTCAAGAAACCCACCTAACACATGAGGATGAGCTTAAAGTGAGGAGGAGGTGGAAGGGTAAAATTCTGTCAGCTCCCTTTACCCCTCGGGCAAGGGGTGTCATGACTTTGATCCATGAATCTGTTCCACTACAAATTCATAACGTTATCAAAGATAAGGCAGGGCGATACTTGATTGTTCAGGGGAGGATTCTCAGAGAACAATTAATTTTGATAAATTTATATGCTCCAAACGCAGACAAACCCAAATTTTTCCAAAACCTGTTTCTGACTATTGCTTCTTTATCTGGTGCTTGTATTATGGCAGGTGATTTTAATTGCACCTTAGATCCACGGAGGGACAAAAGTTCAGGAGTGGACCAGTCACATCCAAGAAGCAGGGGTGTAATTCATTATTTCATGAAAGAAATTAGTCTAATTGATGTCTGGAGGGAAGATAATCCCAATGGGAAACAATATTCATGTCCAGTCGTATTCTCGCATAGATTTCTTTCTGGTTTCAACACTACTAAAATGTAGAATAAAGGAGGTTTTCTATGACGCCATACTCCTGTCAGACCATGCCCCAAACTCCTTAGTCTATTATGATCCCAATTTGTCTAGTGATGTTCCCAAATGGAGATTTAAAACACAATGGTTGGCAGATACTGGCTTTGCTACTATTTTGAAACAAATATGATAGAAACTTCAGGGAGTATCAGATGGGAAGCGTTTAAGGCCTTTATTAGGGGACAAATAATTAACATTACTAGCTCTAAAGCCAAAGAAACCTACAAGAAGACAAAATCATTAGAAGCAGAAATAAAGAAATTAGAAGACGAATACTACCAGTCAGGTTCTCAAGATGCACACCAAAGATTACTCCTGTTGACAACGCAATATAATGCAATATCTGCAACAAGAGCTTTATCAAGCTTATTACGGCTTAAACAGACATTTTATGATCAAGGAGAAAAACCTGGCAGAGTGCTGGCATGGTGCATCAAACAACTTCCGAATGAAAGACTTCCTAACCTCATTACAAAACGATAATGATGAAGATATTGTCGACCCTATTGAAATAAATGAAAACTTCAAGAAAATTATTGAAAAGCTTTATAGTTCAGAAATAAGTCTCAATACATCTGAAATGAATCATTTCCTGGACAACATCCACATTCCCAAGATATCAGAAGTAATTAAGGAAGAACTAGAGGAAGATATATCTTTAGTGGAACTGTCTATGGCTAGGAGGGAAAACCCCTGGGCCAGATGGGATACCCATTGAGGTTTATAAAATGTTCAAGCATAGACTGATGCCAGCATTATTAGAAATGTGTAAGGAATCTTTTCTCAATGGAATCCTTCCAACATCTTTAAGGGGAGCACTAATTACTTTGTCGCCAAAACCGGGCAAACCGAATAACAAATGTGAAAACTTTAGGCCAATTAGTCTTCTAAATGTTGATTTGAACATTCTGAGTAAAATAATAGCCAGAAGACTGGAGAAAATTATTTCGAATATAATTGACAAAGATCAAAGTGGCTTTGTACAAGGTAGACAAGGCTTCCATAATGTTAGGAGAATTCTAAATATATTATTTGAGGAAAGAGGAGCAGCAGATACAGCATTACTGTCACTAGACGCTGAAAAAGCTTTCGACAGAGTGGAATGGCTCTATTTATTTGAAATCCTCACACGTTTTGGCTTTGGAGAAAAATTTAATAAATGGATAAAACTACTTTACACAGAACCATACGCTGAAATCATGACTAACCGTAATATATCCAAAACTATTAAGATACGAAGAGGATGTAGACAAGGGGATCCCCTATCCCCCCTGCTGTTCATTATGGCTATAGAACCACTGGCAATAGCGGTAAGAACACACCAAAATATAACAGGCATATCAATTGGACAACAAGACCATCGTCTGGCTCCATTTGCGGATGACGTAATAATGTTTCTTAAAAAGATGGATAAATCCATTCCTGAATTATTAGAACTTCTTGATGTATTTGGAAAAATCTCGGGATATAAATTAAATTAATCAAAATCGTCAATAATGTTCTTAAATCAATTGGAAAGTATAAGTCCTCCTAAAATAGCCACACAGTTTAAAATGGTGGATTGCTTTACGTATCTAGGCATTCAAATTGTCCCACAACTTAAATATATTGTAACCAGTAATTATGAACCATTACTGCAAGAAATTTCAAAGCTACTGGAAAGGTGGACACCCATACCAATGTCACTAATAGGGAAAATAAACGTCCTCAAGATGAATATACTGCCCAAACTATCTGTTTCAAAACCTTCCACTTCCTCCTCCAAGTAACCTGTTCACTCAACTTAAAAGATTGTTTGTTAGATTTTTGTGGAATAACAGACGTCCCCGGACACGACTATTGTACTATTGTACTTACCTTATGACAGAGGGGGACTCAAATGTCCCAACCCTCTCTGGTACTATTGGGCAGCTCAATTAAGAACACTGTTGTTTTACTTCACAGAAAGAGATGCTCCTCTCTGGAAGGAAATGGAGGAACTTTGGCTAAGTTTGCCCCTTCCAGTATACCTGTACTCAGCAAGAACAAAAATTCTTAAAAAGAATACAAAAAATACTATTGTGAAAAATATGATTGTAGTTTGGCATCAAGTTAAAAACTATCTGGGAGAAACGCCCTCGCTCTCTGTCTTCAGCCCGATATGGGGAAATGACTCCTTCCCTCCAGGTAAAACAGACAGGGGATTTAAATCTTGGGCTACTAAGGGGCTGGGAAAAATAGGAGATCTTTACGACTCTCAAGAGGTGCTGATGACATTTGGAGAAATGGTTGATAAATTTAACATACCCCGTGATCATTTTTTTTAAATACTTACAGTTGAGAAGTTTCATTAGAACACACCAAAATCAAACATGCATCCCCGAAATGTCTACCTTAGAAAAATTAATAAACGTGAATTGTTTAGGGACGGGTTTAATATCCAAAACCTATAGATGCCTAGTAGATGGAAGTACAGAAACATCTGCAGGACGGCTGGGGGCATGGAGAGAGGATCTACAGGATGCAATCCCAATAGAAATGTGGGAGCAGGCATGCTCTAAGGCACAATCGAGAACTACTAACACTCGCCTGAAATTACTACAATACAACTGGTTGATGCGAATGTATATCACTCCGGAAAAACTTAACAGATATAACAGTGCTATACCTGATGTTTTTATTAAGTGTGAGAAGGAAAAAGGCACATTATCAAAAATTTATTTAACAAGGTTAACATTTCGATCAGCAGTTTGATTAGTCTCAGTCATGTTCACTACATCAGCCCCAGTCTCAGACCCAGGTATACTTAAAGTCAATGTATTTGTGTCAAGCTCCCCCTGTCTAACAACAGTCAAGAATCTTTGTAAAATGGCAGAGTATCTTTAAGCTTTTCATGTAAATCCTTTATCAGTCTTCAACAGTATATTGCGAATCGATGAGTCCAAATCATTTTCGACAGATTGTCTTACATTGGTGGTAGTTGGCGGCACCAGAAACATTTTCTGAGCAATGTCGTTTAACTGTGTCTCGATGTAATTAGATTGGTTAGGAACAGAACTGCTATGCTTAGTAATGTTAGTAGAAAACCTCCAGATTGGTTGACGGTTTTTCTTTTCTTTGCGACTGAAGTGTTCTTTCTAGACATGTATATAATGTTGGCCTTTTGTCTCTTTATTTTTTGGAGCTGTGATTCTGTTAAGGGTATATTTCCGCGCCTTAGATTAAGAGCTATTTCACAGAGTGATAGAATGAGGTCGGTGGAAGCTGATTCTAAAGTAACTTTGTGTTGTAGCTTTAAAGTCAATACTTATATAAAAGTAATCTCCCTCAATTTCGACATTTCAACATACAGCAGTTGCCAACATGAATAAAACCAGAAGATATTCTGAATTTCTTTGGAGAAAACACTGTTAGTATTATCCAAAAACATTTTTACAAAATACGTTTTACCCGACTTACTGGGGCCACTAATGACACAACTGAATGTGTGTTACATTCGCGGGTCAAACCCACTATCCATCCTAGAATGTGTTTTAGTACCCGTAAGGCCTAGTGTTGTAATCAGCGAGCAGTACACGCTTGTTGTATACAATTCTGAAGTGTTTGGACACTACTCGGTTTTTCAATGTGAACGCTCTTTTATCTCTAGCAATGGTGTCTGCATTAGCAAGGACATGATCATCATCACCACCTTCGCCTCGTACATAGTTATCAACCAGTCTTGTTAGCGTCTCCAAATTTACAATGGTTGTGTTGTAGCTGTTAATTGTAATGCCTTTTGCTTTGAGACAGGTCAGACCTTTAACGGTTTTGTAACCATACTTCTTTGGCCCATCTCTAACAAATTGTGCGATGCTGTCACCATCTGGTAACACATCTGGGAAGTCACCTAAGAATGGCCCCAGATGTGGTACCCAATCCCCAGGGCGTGTGGCAAAGACCACTGAATCAGTGTCTGTGTAGAGTACACGTCTATCCAACTTCTCCAAGAGTGAATATAACTCGAGTCTAGCATAAGCTGTTGTGAAAGCGGCAATAAAAATGTTACCGTTACGTGGTTTGATTGGTGTCGGCTTTGTATAACGCCACTGTACAATCGCAACTGTGTCTGAGATGAAAGAGAAATGACTAAGTTCTATTTCACTGGAAAAAAGGTAGTGGCTGAACTCCTCCGGATCTGTAATTATGGGTTCTCCAGTAGGAGAAGCCCTATTGTTATTGTTAGTATTATTATTTGGGGTCCAAGCAGCGAAGCTGCGGAACTCTATTGTAATTGTTAGTTTTTTATTAGGGGTCCAAGCAGCAAAGCTGCAGAACCCTATTGTTATTGTTAGATTTTTCTTCCGCTGTTTTTCCAAGTTCACCTACTTCTGCTGGCTAACATTTTTTGTAACTTTGCAGGGCTATGCCAAACTAACGCACAGCAATTTTTGTGTCCATAGGCCCATGCCTCTGGCGCCACCATCTGGTCAAAGTTGTGGTTTTCCAATACTCATAACTCGGGCACTGATTGCCCTGGAGACATACATCTGGTATCACATGATGCATGAGCAAGTGCTGAACAACTTTGCCAGAGGCTGTTTTCATTTCCGCCATAATGGATTTTCCACCATTTAGAATTTTCTGAAAATGCTTAGAAATGTTTCACAGGCCACAAATTTTGTGCAATCTTCCTGAAAAATGGCACAGATGTTCTTCAGACCAATCCTAACAAAGGTTATCAGATGGATTTTTGATCTGCAAAACCGTTCGTCTGCTGCCAGTAAGTAATTGTGTATCTCAGGAATCATCTCATTGTCACTAAACTTGGTAACATGGTTGGAAGGAGGAGCAGAGGAGGCCTGCAATGGTCGGCACTAATCGGCCATGTGGGGGCGCTATACGAGAGTCACTTTAAAGGCTCATTACTCCTGAATCCAAACAGATAATTCAACCAAACTTGGTCTGGAGCATGAGTGCATCAGATTGTTGTACTGCAATAAATAGGAAGTTGGTAGTGCAAACCATGTGACCGCCACAGGCCAATGAAATTCAAGCTATGAATCACAGACTTTAGAAATGCTTGATTGCCATCAAACTTGATCAGTATAAGCTCCTCAACAACCAGCAAAAATATCTAACCCTGACCTTAACCCTGAACCTCACCCTATCCCTGATATCCCTTTGGGTAAACACAACAGTAAACACCTAGGTTCCTTCGGATAAGGTGGGGGGACAGCCCGCCCTTTGGGTAAAACCTGTGTGATATAAGACAGCTGAGCAGTAACTTACCATACCCCTTTTAACTGTAATAAATACTGACTGTTCATGTATTTACCTCAGAGATTCCTCAGAGGATTATTCTGTAAGCTTTTGACGCGTCTCTCTATTTGCAAATAAACTGTTAATTGTGCCAAGAGAATTTTGTCTCTGTACTTACTCCTTTAAGAGTTCGTATCGATGGAATTACCATCACAGGTACACACTGTAGTAATATGGTTCTGAATGGAGGCCAACATAGTTCTCATTCTCCTTGAAATTAAACTTGTAAGGAAAATATAATTTTTTCTAATCCTTAAAACCCATAGCACGTGGCAAAGTCACCAGCTTCATTGGTAGAAAACAATGACTATAAGTGTATCTCTGATTGAATGTGATGTCTGTAAAAATCATGAGCTTTCTACCATTAGCAATAATTGTCGTGCCAATACTGTTGTTAACAAGGTAAAGGTGTAGACAGTATATTTCGTTTGCCTAAACTTTTGGAAAAAAGCAGCAACACAACCATCTCTGGCCGAACACCACGTCTTGTTACCAAAGCTTATTGCACACACAGAATTTGCAGTGTATATACCGTTCACGGGATTGGTAATTGTCTCAAAATTATATAAAATATGTAGCGCTCACTGGGTTCCTCAGGTTTAGAGGGTTTTATGAAACATTCATGATTAATTTCAACAGTCAGATCCACGTTACAATTGGGTCACATTAGCCATGCACTTGTGCGGTTTATAGTTTGCAAAACTAACAGTGTATTGATGACCACAATCGACACAGTGTTTCTTGTGGTCACACCTGCTAACCCAACGACCTGCACCTTTGTGGAACTTCAAGACTTTATGATGGCTATAACAAAAGTCAGAATAACATATCCGCTTACAGTCCGGGCACTGCTTTGTGTTCCGAGGCTGGGTATGACAATCTGTATGAAGACATACACTACAGCTGTGTTTACAACTATGATCACCACGGGTGTTAAAACCTGTATAACACCACTCACAAACATATGACACCCCTAGAATACCTTTCAGGTTCATGATAGAAATGGTTGTTGTGTAAGTACATACAGACAGTTCTAGGATGTTGGTCCACGCTGTTTTGAAACTTAGTAAAACGCCCATCGCGGGTTCGGTGAAAGACAAATATTTTAGACCCTGTCATTTATTCAAACCGGACAATATCCGTGAACGTCACATAATCATCTAACGCTAAACCAGCTCCCGCATGTAGCTCACGACCACTAACCAGGGCCTCAGCATATGTCTACTGAGGGTTCAACATACCCATCAAACAAATGGAAAAACATGTAGAATCATCATTCACAACCACATATAAGTGCCTTCTTTTTTTATTGATAATCTGATCTATAGAGTGTTTGAGCTTTACGCCACGGGGAACCACGCTCACGGTTGTTGACAATTTGTACCACTAGCTCTAGAGATTCATCAATCAAAATCAATGCATTACTCTGCATAACACTTTCAAGTTCATTATATTCATCTGCTCTCATGGTCACATGTACGGAGGAGATCAGATTCACCAATCAACTCAATCTGCAGGTGATCACCAGCCCCATGTACAAAGTCTGAAGCTCTAACAATCAAAGTATCCAAGCCTTCTATAATGAGTGCATAGAATGTTCCAAAATCACCAACTTCACCAGTATTTTGGAAATGTATCATCTGTCATAATTCCACATTGTCAAATAGGTTACGTTGTATTACTCTAACATCACCACCACCACCGTGTTGTGCTAAAGATCTGAACCTTTTTGAAATCATCTGGGTCGTTGCAATGAGTTTGCATGAGAGAGTTTGTCGGCGAGTCAACTAGGTCATGTAAAAAATGGGGGCTTCTAACCTCTGCTAATAAACTTTGCATCTGTGGATTACTGTCCTGATTGTTGTGCAACAATGTATTGGTCGGTTCATTTGTATTTTGGGGTGTGGTCTGTTGATTATGTGTAGATGTTGATGGGTGTTCCGTGTCTGGTCTATAGTTAGTATTATCTCTTGCCATTTCTCTAGCTTCACGTGTAAATAAAAATCCACTTACAAGTTAAAATAATATTCTCAAACACATTTACATACATCACAGTTTTGATGAGTTGACTGTAAAATATGTATTACCTTCAGTTTTCAAGCATTGTGTAATGGGGAAACATTGAAACAAAAATCCCCTGACGCTGTGCAGCCACAGGGTTGGGGGTCCATAACTGAAGCCATTATGGAGATGTAGTCTGCATCATCACCGGGTCCTCACTCTGTTGATATATAGAGTTCAAAGATTCAGTTGTATGCATATTGTCGTAATGTTAATAACATTTTAGTACAACGCTGAAAATGTCTGTAAATAATTAGACTTACCCTGAACAGATACTTTTTGTGTGTGTAAAATCAACATCGCTGATGGTTACTTGGTCTGAAATAAAAACAAACAGGGGTAACAGAAGACCAAGCGTATACAGGTATTTAAAGCTGATGATTAAATATAGCTGCAAGCAGCGATTAAGGGGACCAAGTAATGACAAAAGGAAACTTTGAAGCCCCTTGGAATGTATATGTTACTGTAACTAAGCAATTGTCTTTACATTTCCAACTTCAATTAAAGCTGCAAGCAGCATTTAGTGGGTTTCAGCATTTAGTTAGCATGAAAATTATGCAATATGGTATGTAGGGTAAAAGACAAACTGTACACGTGTACAAACATTAACCCAATGTTGGAAGGATGTTTTCCCTGTCCAATGGTGACCCCATGTAGTTTTTTATATACTGGTCTGGTTCATACAACACTTGATGATCTTCATACATAGATGCCAAATGTCAAACTACATCAAGATTGGTCATTTGCTGCCATATGAGTAGTGTTTTAAGTGTTTTTCAAAATAACTAAGATGGCTGAAAATCCATGATGGCGATATTTTGGGTCTCAGTGGCAAAAATGTTCATTGTGAGGAGATACACCTATGGACTGATTTCCAAAACTAGGTCAAAAGGGATGGGTGTGGTGAACTTTCAAAAAGTCCAACTTTACAGGCTTGTGCCACCATGAGGCTGATTTGCATGTCCACTGCACCAGAAGTTGTGTTTCCTGACGCTTTACTATATTAATTTGGGTACTTTTACACCATTTTAACTCACAGGAATTTGCAAAAAGGACAGTTTTTTGCCAGAAGAATAATGTTAGTGAACTGGAGCAAACATAATAGGATTTTGGCATACTGTTGAAACCCTAATGACACACATTGTCAATTTATTTTGATTGCGGAATATCTTAGATTATTACAACAAAACATTCTCAGCATCAGTGTAATAAAAGAAGATAGTAGATGAAAGTCACACTCGCATACATCTTATATAGTGAAAAGCTTAATTTTTCTAATCTACACATTGAAAATGGAAATTACTATTTGAAAGGTTAAGTTAAAAATAATATTAAAACTAGCCGAGCTAGATAATGTAGGTAATAAATTAGAGAAGTGACTTTTGTACATTAATAACAATCCCACCATTACCATAATTGAGTAGTTTTGTCAAATCATTTTATTGCTAATTTAGCAAGTTTCTAATAAAGGAATCAATTTCCATTTTTGTTTTACTCCACTTTGAAGATTGTAAATAAAAATAATGTGTTTACAGACAAATCAAATGCATTAATATAAAAAATATGTACAAGTATACATTTTAGTCATTTAGCAGACGCTCTTATCCAGAGCGACTTACAATAAGTACAAGTACATTTTCCTGGAGTAAATTAGGGTGGAGTGCCTTGCCCTAGGACACAAAAATATTTGGCTCAATTGGGAATCAAACAGAACTTTACAATTACAAATTTCACTCTAACTATAGAGTGAAAATTTGTAAGTTTTCACTCAAACTATAGAGCCACTTGAACACACACACACACACAGTCAAGGAAAGGCTACACACACACACACACACACACACACACACACACACACACACACACACACACACACACACACACACACACAGTCAAGGACAGGCTCCACACAGTCACACACAGTGCACACCCAAAGACATGCACAAAACACTCAGCATAAATACATGGTTTGCGTGGCATCTATAAAACAAATAATATTGTTAGTCACTTTGAAGTACATTTTATGGAAACCTTTATTTTAGCCATGGAATTGATCTGAAATCTAACAGGACAATAAAAGTTACACACTGGGGGCCAAAAGTTTGGAATAATTTACAAATGTTGCTGTTTTGAAAGGACATTTTTACTTTTATTCCTCAACGTGGTATTCAACTGATCAAAGTATAAAGTACATCAATTTTAATTATATCAAAAACAGCTAAAAGCTATTTTATTTGATAAATTAAGCTTTATATGGTCTTTGTGTTTTTGAATTGCCACAGTATGGCAACTCAAAAACACTGGCATGTGTTGAGGTCAATATTAGGTCAAAAAGTGCAAAAAAGAAACAGATCACTGTAGAAACCAGTCAGTCAATCAATGTTTTGAGGAATGAAAGATGTGGATGGAGCAAATGTACAACAAAACAAAAGAATAATAACATCAGAATGTCTAATTTCAGAAATGGACGCCTCACGTCCTCAGCTTCATTTAATTCCTTTCTGCCATTTGTAACCTAATACCAACCTTAACACATGCCAGTAAATTACATACTGTGGCAACTCAATAACACAGACAACGTTAAGTTTAATTAAGTAAACCAAATAGGTTTCAGCTGGGTTTAATATATTGGAAAATTATTTTTTAGTACCAAACAAGCATTTTAGAATTATTTAAGGATGAGGTGTGGTAAAAACTTCCCTTGGTGTCTTTCAGAATTTACCTAGCAAATGTACACACTGAAAATGGAAAACACTATTGCAAAGATAGAGTTAAAAATTATTTTAAAACTAGCCAAGCAACTTTGACATTTAAGTTAGTAAAATACGGGGTTGGAACTTTTGTTTTTTTTAAGTGAGGGTGAAACATTTTTGTAAAGCTCCTGAATTCTAAAATTGTACACAATTGAATATCCTGCTGAGACATGGTGCACCAAGTCATGTAGGCTGAATTACCATGACAGTGAAACATGTAGAACGTCATTACAGCGTGACAAAATGTTTTAATATTAAAGAATTTGGTAGATAACTGATAGACCCTCTGATAACTCTCCTTAAACTCTCCTAATTTCGGTCATCAATCTCTTAGATGATTTCATCTTGGCTGATGCTAGAAGAGTGATCTATAGCCTGTCTTAAAACAGCTTTGTTAGCTGTCTATAGCGTAGCTCTCCAGCACAGCACTAACCAACTAGCTAGCAAACTTCATGTAGCTCAATTAGTAAATTAGCTAGCTACAATACTGCATACAAAACAGCTGTAAGATGTTTGGTCGTTATCTGCCATCAACCCTGTTTGAAACAGGAACTAGCCCACTATATCAATGAGAGAGCGGGCAATGTATGCTTTACCTGCTTGTGCACAACGTTGTGAGAAATTAGGTTGCTAACTAGCTCAATCAAACACACCTTACTATGCGATATACTGCTTCACTTCAGGAAAACTCACACGCAAGCAGCTACTGTTGCGAAGAAGTCTAGCTGCACATACCAGTACCAGAAACAATTATGAAACAAAGAGGTGAGATGTCAGAGTTTGATACCCTCTAGCTCTGAGTATTTTTCTGTTGCCTTGGCCTGCCTGCCACTCTGAAATTACGGCCAGGTGCTGAAGCACATCGTCCTAATTTTTTCACAATAAAAAGTGGAAGAGGGGGACAATAATGCAATTTCGAAATGTGGAGGGGATATAGAAAATTAATTTATTATTATATCCTTATTTTTTCAATTTTCTGTTAGAAGGCCTTTGTATCCTGTATGCTTGAAACATTGTGTATGCTCAACAACCCTATCAGCAACTCATGATGTCTCTGTGTTCAGGGGCAGTAATGAATGGAATATCGGCTGAGTAATGCTCCCAGTCTCCATCTATGTGTGGTAGACTAGGCCTTGGGCCTAGCAGAAATCACTAGAAGAAGTCTCCATTTTGGGGTACGTCTTAATAGCAGCAGTGGGGCTCCTGCTCCTTACCTACAGAGGTAAACAGGACTCCATTCCTTATGGGGAGAGCTGAGTTAGCAAAACCACCAATAGTAACATGCCCCTGCTGTCGTGTGAGCTTTCAACAAGTTGTCTGGGCAACCGACATTCTATGATTACCTATGTCTCCTGGATCTATGTCTGTATGCAACCTTGCATTCTCTAGGCTACATCATGGCAACAACAATTCTTTGTATGTACATTTTTGCAAGTGCTGATGTCGTCACCTGTATTGTTGGAAGAGAATATAAGTTTGAACCTGAAATGCCATAATCAGAACAACTGTCACGACACCATTTTGTGTTGGTCTCTGTACTTTTTTTATCATGATGCTTGTTCCCATATATACGATTAAACCTGAAATCATTAACTGTTATGCTAATGACTGAAGGAGTTTTTACTTGATAAATTGCAAACATTTTCCATCTTCCACAGGGACAAGTCCCTAGTGAAATGTCCTCCTTCATAAAATACCATTTTCAAAAATGTGGCTTTCCAATAGCTTGTTTGACAGTTTCCATTTCCAGTGTACAGGCTACATTAGATCACTTTTGACAGGAAATGTTGCAACAATTAGGCCTATTATATCTATAAACGTTTCCAAAATATACAACAACAATTTACCAAATAGGCTAATATCCCCTTTACAATACCTAGCTTCATTTGAAACTTACCCACAAATCCAACAGGCCTACTTACGATTTGAACACAATGTTGTGTCCTCTTGGAAAGCTCGTCATCTTCCGAAATACTACCACCTTGTAAAAGGGAGCAGGTGTGACCTAACGAACAATTTAAGCTGTCGATGGGATTGGATGTGACAAGGTCATTGATTATTAATTGACAGGAAGTCACATAGCAAAAAACCTTACCGGATGCAAAAGTAAAGTCTTACCAAGGGAAATTAGTTAGAAAAAAGATCTGCTAAAAACATATCTATGTGTAAAATAATATATGATTTGTGTAACATTTAACAAAAAACTAACCTCACTGGACACATACTCTAGACTATTTATTTAAAAAAAAAAAAAACGCTTTAGTCAAACATTACCTGGAATACACTCAAATATTACAGTGTTTTTTTTACAAGAAATGTGATGAATATTAAAATAAAGGTCTTCTTTACAAGGGGAAAATAAAATGATAAAATTTACTTATTTTGAATAATTTCAATAGGGTTAGAATTTACACAGGCATTTATCATTCATAGCCTAAACCTTAAGAGGGTTTGCAATGGAATCTAGCTTATGGCAGCAGCAATTTCAACTGCCAAGACCAACTTACTGTTCAAGCAGATTTACAAATACTTAACATTTGCTCTTCCTAAAATAAGAGTTCCTTCAAAATAATAGTCCAATACAAACAAAGAGAATAACGCAAAACATCGAGGACTGAATGCTGCCATGCTCCTAACACCCCACCAATTCCCCACTGACTCACAGGCACTGCCATGGCTCCTCCCATAGATTCAAAAATAGCCCCCCATAACTGCTGATAGAACCACCAACTCCAACTCAACATTCTAGCAGATTCACACACATTACATCAGCTCTTCCTTCAAAATAAGAGTTCCTTCAAAATAATAGTCCAATATAGAGAAAGAGAATAACACAAAACTTTGGGGACTGAATGCTTCCATATTGTTTGAGATATACATTTTTCATATAGAACACTTAAATATCATGGTCCAAAGATCCTTCACAAGCAAACAGCATGTCAATCCGTTCAATGATATCAGAGTAGATGGTGTTTAGGTGATTTTACTTCATTCACTTATTGTGGTCAAATCGTTTGAGATATCAAAATTCCAAATAATTCAATTGCAGATACTGGTCCCAGGGTCCTTCTCAGCAAACGGCATGCAAATCTGTTCAGCGGTCTCCGAAGAGATATCCTTAGAGTGTGTATTTTACCGCTCATAAATGCTCAAAGTTTTCAATGTCGTTGCAAATTGAGCCACTTATGGCCAAGTTACAGGCCTCTGAATATGGGCCCGGAGAAAAAGAATAATAATAATAAAACTAACAAAAACAATAGGGTACCAGTACCTATGGTACTTGGTCCCCTAATAATAAAACCAACAAAAACAATAGGGTACTTGGTCCCCTACTAATAATAATAAAACTAACAAAACCAATAGGGTACCAGTACCTATGGTACTAGGTCCCCTAATAATAAAACCAACAAAAACAATAGGGTACTTGTACCTACGGTACTTGGTCCCCTACTACTAATAATAATAATAAAATCAACAAAAACAATAGGGTGCCAGTACCTATGGTACTTGGTCCCCTAATAATAATAATAAAACCAACAAAAACAATAGGGTACCAGTACCTATGGTACTTGGTCCCCTAATAGTAATAATAAAACCAACAAAAACAATAGGGTACCAGTACCTATTGTACTTGGTTCCCTAATAATGTTAAGACTACTTACCAAGGTTTGAAGACCCAAAAATGTGTTTTCCAAACAAGGCTGGGTTTAATTCCACTCAACCTAAACCAGACAACATGAATAACAGATAAATGCTAAGCGTTTGGATTGAATGTACATTCTTAAAAAGTTCAAATTTGTCCTTTGTTAGCGTTTATAATTGCAACACAATTCAAATCAATTCTTTCAAATAAATTACTTTTACTTACTATGTAAATGGCCTACTCCATGCTGGAAACAACAGATGTCTTCTGTGGCAGCTGCAGATTTAATAATGACAACACAACCGGGATGCCTGCAAAAGATTGCAAAAAGATCCTAACTTTGTCACCGGTTACATTGATTAAAATTGCGAAACAGATACAGTTTAACTAGTTAGTTCAGGTATTTGTGAGCCGTGACATCACGTCATTTAATTTTATCTATTAACAACAAACTCATCTGCTTACATACACTAGCCAGCGTTTATCTTAATATTGCCATTAATCACTTCAGACATAAGTCCATAATACAGCAATCAAAAATGGGATTTCACGACTTGCTTCAAATCATTATAAGAACCCAACAAATCTTACACACACTAACACACACACAAACACACACACACACACAAACATAAACAAATATTCTCTAACTCAAAAATACTACAGTTTGTAAGCATCGTTGCCTGTTAAACATTTCTACCAATGTGAAGAAAACAATCTCACAATTAATGCTTTGTACGTTTTAAGAAGACAACGCTTATAAAAGTTTTGTTTACCTGAAATAACATATCTTAACCTGTCAACAAATCCCTGTTGTTCATGCAAATTTGAACTCAATCTTCTGGGTAACTTTGTAACGTTTTGCCATATAATGCAACTCAAAAGTTAATGCTGACTTTAAAAAAACATTTTTATTTAACGAACCATTGTTGCTCATACATACACATGTACCCAAATCATCATTTTTATTTTTAACAATATTTGAAACCCAACCATAATACAATAAACCTAGCCATAATATCTGCTTGACCCATGTGTGGTTTGTTCCTTCAGAATAACAACATTGTTCATGTGATGTGTGTTAAACCTAGTGCTATGGTAGAATACAATCCTAGGGTGGGATGTTTATCAACCTGCATATAATACTCTTTGTACTAATGTTTTTATTTTTAGGGGCCATTACAATGGGTGGATCTGATCTTAAGACACATCTCATGTTAAAATAAAAAATGGGCAGAAACTCTCCAAAATCCTAAGTCCCGACCCCTTCTTTATGCTCTCACGTGAAATTCTATACTTGTTAAAAACTCAATGCTACACATGCATTGTAAAACATGAGACCAACATCTATTACATACCCGCCTATAGTAACATCAGTTGCGCGGGGGGGGGGGGGGGTGGAAGCTCTGCTCTCTTTGGTT
>JACXGI010006081.1:14566-26538 GCA_016801175.1 Esox masquinongy | reverse complement strand
CCTCACTCAAAACTTTCCTTTTCAACTTTTTTGGAAAGGAAAGAAAAAGGTGCAATGGTTTCCTAATTTTTTCCGGAGCTGTATTTTTCAAGAAACAATAAAATGTCTCAGTTTCAACATTTGATATGTTGTGTGTGTACTATTTTCCATTGAATATAGGGTTTGAACGATTTGCACATCATTGCATTCTGTTTTTCTTTACCTTTTACACCAGCGTCCAACTTTTTTGGAAATGGGTTTGTACATGTAATGTTGCACAAAAAAACAATGCTAGCTAGTTATGTTTCAATTTATCTTTCAAAATGTGAAAAGAAAAAAGGGCACTAACCACTTAAAGGTTTTTAAAAAAGTATTCCATGTAAAGTTATCAAGTCATTATCAAGTCACTAGATAAGTCCATATTAATGCCCATGGTTTTGGAATGGGATGTTCAACAAGCTCATATATGTGTGATGATCGGGTGTCCACTTTTGGCAATATACTGTAGTGTATTTCCACTTTTACATGACCAGTAAATAAATGTGGAAACAGGAAGTCTGTAGCCAGCCTTTTGGTAGAATTTAACATACACCCGGATAGGGCCAACCAGGCAAGTAATAGCACCAACCACTTGCCAAGCACCAGACCACCAAAGGAACACCAACAGACTGCAAACCACCCTGAGACAAGGCAAAGGTATTCTCTTCCTTGGAACATTGCAATATGGCTAAAAGCCTGACATGACATAATTCGCCCTCTTAGGGACGGCATGGTGAAACACGAGTAAGCCAGTGACTCAGCCCATGTAATGGCATTGGGGTGAGGATATCCCAGTGGAGAGGCGAGCTGGCCTGGCAAAGACAGAAAGAGTAGTTTGTCAGTCCAGTGCCTTTCCAGTCCCATTGCCCAGACTACATTGAATTATAGGCTCTACTGAAATGGTATATCTTCAGTTAAAACTTAGAGGTTAAGTTTCTGTCTGTGTCTCTGACATGGATTGGCAACGCATTGCAGATCTTGCTTGGCCTCCAGCTGTTTGTTTAGAAATGCTAGGAACAGTATTGAGTCTTGCGACTTGTGAATATGGCATACATATTGCTTAGCAGTAAAACTTTGAAATCAGGCCTGTACTAAACAAGCAGCCAATATAGGAGTAATGTGATACATTTTTTTGGTTCTAGTCAAAATTCTAGCATCTATATTTAAGTTTCGGTGTCTTAAGGACTAATTTAAGTTTTGGTGTCTTTTTTGATTTTGTGTTATGGAAAGCTTAAAAGATTAGTAAAAAGAGAAATAAGATTATTGCATAGGTCCTTCACATTGTGTTTTATCAATGGGAACACTTGAATTTTTTGATCCTGTATCGCTCAACACATTCACAAAATTAGTAATGAGTTCTAAACCCACTGTTAGAAATTAGCTGTTCGTATAGTGGTGAAATAATGATCGTGTACCCAGTTGTCAAGGGTGAGAGTAATTCAATTATTCATTGCAGCATTTGATAGTCTATTCTTCATGATGTTACAGACTCAATACTCTGTCTTACAACTCGATCTTACAAACTCAATCTCATCTCAAAGAAACATCCGGTCGTCCTCTACTTTATAGACATCGCAGGACAGAATACACATCCCAGTACTGTAAGCCCATTGGCTAATTACTGTCGTGCTTTGACTGAACGTGTCTTCCTGTGTACGGATAAACAGATGTTCTGTTGTAAACTAAACATAACGAGTATACATTCATACACTTCTACACCACCAATTGTCAGCTAGACCCGATTCCAATAAAACTACTTAAGGAGCTACTTCCACTGCTAGGTCAGCCGATGTTGAACCTAATTAATTGCTCCCTATCCTCCGGAGGGGGAAAAATAAAGCCTCTTCTGAAAAAGTCTAATCAGATATATTTAACAATACTAGGCCAATATCGAAGCTCCCATTCCTCTCAAAAATCTTTTTCCCATCAACTAAATGCCTTCCTGAAGACAAATAACATTTGTGAAATGCTCCAGTCCGGTTTCAGACCCCATCACAGCACTGAGACTGCATTTGTGAAGTTGATAAATTACCTTCTAATGGCTTCAGACAAAGGTTCCGCATCTGTCCTGTTACTTCTTGATCTTTGTCCTGTCTTTGACACCACCGATTACTCCCTTCTCTTAAAGAGATTGGAAACCCATATTGGGCTACATGGACACGCTCTAGCCTGGTTTAAATCTTATTTATCTGGAAGATATCAGTTCATATGTGTAGATGGCATATCCTCTGACAAATCAAATGGATGTTTTGGTTTTCCTCAAGGCTCAGTTTTGGGACCACTGTTGTTTTCACTGTATAATATCATAACAAGTGACTGTTGAGCAGTTTTACTGATGTAGATCTTTTCGAGTCGTTCAGCCAAATAAATATATTTTCACTAATTTTGTTTATTTGAATTAGTAATGCCGGTGAACAGAAAACTCAAACTCATAATTGTACAAACCTCTAATTTATCTTGTTCAGCACAGGGCTCATAGTGCTATAATTTCTGACTGGGACTTTGTTCTTTATACAATGCTTATTTGTGATTGCTATGCATAAAACTAACAAGTATTTCTTGAAATATTTAAAAATTGCAAAAGTTGCAGTGACAGTCAGATGAAATTTTAAACTGGCATTTCCAGCAATAATTAATTATTGCTTTTGTTGAGCAGAGGCTCTGTATAAGTGTATGTTCAACAACAATGCATTGTTCAATAACAAATGCATTCATGTATATAATTGCATGTAAACTTTGTGTCAATATTTTTTTTAATCTGTCACTTTTTGTTGTCTACGACTAGTAGCACCATTACACCTAATACATTGTGTACAGTTACTTGATGATTCTGATTAGTTTTTAAATAACTCATTATGTTTTTATATATCTAATTATTATTATTTTTCTTTCCATTTAATTGAATGAATAGTAACTGCCATGGAATCATAGAGAATTTTTTTTTTCCAAAATGATACACATGTTGGGGTATTCATTACATAAAAATGTTATTTTAAATACTCTGGAAGGTATGACACAAAAATGACATAAATAGCTTATCTGATGAGTAACATAAGGCAATATCACTTGATAAATTCATTTGAGTACCAAATATCCTGAAGTTCAAAGACAACGGTCCAAAGAGAATTGAGTAGTCATCAAAGAGGCAGGCTAGAGCTTTATTCATAGGAAAGTATAAATATACAGTAAATGTAGAAATGGTATAATAAAACATATTCTAAACTTGTTTTCCCTCTCTCAGCTGGGTTGCTGATGATTGATGGTTCACATCTGACAGGCAGACCGACCAATAAAGATAATTATAATAAATAATACATCTAATTGCTCAACATAAATCCTAGCAATCTGTACAACTGTTGTACATCTATTTGAATTATTTTATTATTTTTTATTTTATTATTATTTTATTTTTTTATTTTTTATTTATTTAAATGTGATTTTATATGATTTGTTTTACAGGGACATGCACATTAATCAACAACTCATACTGTTATATACCATAATCAATAATGAGGTGTAACACTCAGATTTGGCTGCACAGCTATAGCAGTCCCTGGCGTACAGAACATTTAAGGGACTCATGTGCATTTGCTCACTTCATGTTGTTTCAAATGCTGTTGTGGGTTTTATGACAGACACAGTCATAATAAGAGGGGTTTGAACAAGGCAGTGTGCCACAGATAGAGCGGAACACATCTTATCAGAAACATTCTGGAGGCACTAACTGCACTCAAAGGAGATTACAAATTTGCATTGAGTTCACAGGGGACTGAAAGACATGCACTCAGACATGAGCACACATGCGCCCACACACACAGAGGTAACGCACATTCACACGTGCAAAAACATCACACACCCGCAGTCATAGATACATACACACTGACCAGTTTATATAACTGCAGATGGCAGCATATCACTGTTGGGTTTGACAGAAATACATGAACTGTATACTCATTTCATCGCGTATCTGACGAAACAGACAGTTATATTCTCTGACTGCTCTTACTTCTACTAGTAGTACCCAACTAAGTGCTTGTTTACATTAACCAACATTTTTCTGAGACGTATCAAAGACTCGAGGCGCTAGATTATTTTGTTATGTAAACTTGAAGATATTAATAGCTTGAGATGCCACCTTCGGAGGTAGTGTGTTCAACATGTTCAATAGAGCCCCCCCTTAGTTTTGAAAGTGTGAAGACAACTGTGTGGGAACTGTGTGGTATGTTTTGAACAATCCGGTGTAAATTGAAACTCTATGGAAATGATTATGCAAACTAAGAGAAATTTATCTATTGCTTTATTATCTCTCTAGTAATTTAAACAAGACTAAGTATAAATGTTGTAATACAAACCACACTATACAAAAACTTCATAATGACTGCTGGTATTTATGAAGACTAAATTCTGATTTGAAAGTAGCAAGAGGCAATGAAAGGCACAAATGTCAGATTTCTCCAATTACTTTGAGTAACACAAGATGTTCTGTGCAAATTAGCAAAAGCACATTGTAATCAACCTTTACTTCATGTCTAAGAACAGGTTAACCTGTTCCACAAACCCTGTGTTATAGCTTTCTGTCACATACGGTACGGTAACTAGGAGTGTAAAAAAAAAATGTTTTACTCAGACCTACATGCCTCCTCTGTCCCATTAAAGCCCCGCCCACAACATGCTCTGGGCAGTGTGTAATAGGTCTCTCTACAGCTGCCGTAGTGCTGTTTGTCTGCATTGTGATGCTTAAACATCTTCCAATCGTGAAACTTTCAGACACAATTTTGAAGAACAAAATGCAGACAGCTCAAACACATTCCCTCAGACGGTACATTAGATAACTGCAAAAACACAACTTTTACATTATAAAATGAGATTAATACAATTTTAATGAATTTCTGTTTTTATAGATTCGCAATGAGCTTTAAGAGAGAAAAATAAGCAATATATCACGCAGCTCAGTGGAGTCAAAATCTTGAAAGCTGCATACTCTGAACATGAGAGGGAGAGGTCATGGCAGATGTGTTTAGAGGATGGCTGTTGATGGTGATGTAGTCTGCCTGTGATTTTGTTTAGGGCAAAACAGCCTGAACCTAATGTTAATGGGGAGGTAAATTGCTGTTGAAGTGTCATGTAATGCAGAAACCACATTGGCAAACATTTTTATATCTGTGTATCAAATTATAAATTCTGAATTCTAGCTCTTGTCAGCCCTCCAATTAGAAATGAAGAGACCACTCATTAAGAATGCCTTAACCTTTAACAATATGTTAAGTGTTACCTAAAAAACACCCATTGATAGTAGTTCTACTAAAACTATGGGAACCATCATAGCACTGTAGACTTGATGTTTTGGGAAATGCTACCAAAAGCTATAACATGCTGTAACAAGTTGTCCTCAAATTTGCAATCACATGCAGAATCTATGATTTTTGGTCTTTTGGGTGACTGTGACATCACGATAATGGTTGATCCTGTGGCCTTTTATAGGACTTTTTTTCCAGGCCTCTTGTGAACTTTAACTTAAAATCTAGTATCTGCATGATCAAACATTGGTATGTCAAGGGCAGATCCTCTGAGCAAAGTTTTTTGCTCTTTGCCTGGAAACCTGGTTCAAATTAATCAATGTGCACAAAAACCAGCTATTTGCATGGCATGGGTTTGTTTGAGAGCGTGCATATGAAATGAGCGTGAGAGAGAACGAGAGGGAGAGCGAAAAAGTGTTATGTGAGAGAAAAAGTGTTTACTGTAGTACTGTATATGTGAAGGTAGTATAAGAACACAACAGAGGAGGAATGGAGATTTATGTGGATGGGAAAACATGAATGAAAGGTAGTGAATATAAAATGTATGAATCAAGCTCCTTTACCGGTCATTCAATTGTTCTCTCATTATAATTCAGCTATTCTGGTTTGATCTGATGCCAGAACAGAATGCAGTTCAGTATTCAACATTTTATTTTAGGCTAAGTGCTAGGGTGAAATGGGCCAGACTATGTTTAGAATCAGATTAAGGAATGACAGTTCACAACACCAGCTATTGTTATGAAAAATTATAATTTTGCGTACTGCACTACCCACAAACCACCAACTTCTCCTGGGTCATGCAGGATGCTGGGCGGGCTGCGATATGATTCATGTTCCTACCTGTGGGTCCAGTTAAGATCCAGGCCACCCCCACTCCTTGAATAGCCTATGTGGCGACACCTCTAGGTGGCCTTTGATGATGTTCTTTCAACAGGTACCTCAGAGTCTATTAGAGTATGGTAATCCCAAAAACAAGTTCACATCAGTCAATTTCCTACCTTGACTGAGCTCACAGGCATCATGGCTTTCACAAGGAGTTGCTAGAGCGCAACAAGGCAACGCAACCATTATGGAAAGCAGACATGGTTTCTGCTGGTGCACCCAGCTCTTTTTCTGTTTTCAAAATCCAACTAAGCGGAGAGCTCATTTGAGAAAAAAAATTGAGTTAATCAAGCTACCAGTTGTTTATAAAAGGGCATTCATTGAGCAAGAGCAAGTTTGCATTTGTTAGAGGGGATATTGGCAGGGCCATTTAAACCTGGTCTTGGGCTGCTGGCTTTCATGAAGTCTGTGAGGTCAGCAGCTTGTGGTTTTTGCTGCTAGCTTATTATCCCACTGGTTGTGGCAAATTCACTCCCAGTTGGGGTATGATTCAAACTGGGAGCGGGCTTAGCGAAATATGCCTTAGTTTTTTTTTTAATAGGCTAGGCTACTAACAAGAGTGGACATGCCTTAAAGAACATCAAATGTAGCCACTAAACACTGTGCTAGTGTGACAACCGATAATTTATTAAAATTATAAATATGGACAACTGAGACAAATATATATCTTCCAAATGGCCTTGGGCCCCAGGCTAGCTAGGGTCCTGGGCTACTGCCCCAGTAAGCCTGTGCATATAAATGGCCTTGGATATGGGAATGGGTGAGTTATCAATAAGGGAAGGGGAGGGATATTGTAGTGATGGTGGAAGGACTGGGTTGGTTTGAGAGCCAAGTTCGTGGGGGGGGGGGGTTGTGGAGGATTGCAGGGGAGAGGAGGGAGAATGTGCTACTGGCAGAAAGACTGGGTTGGTTAGACAAGCCAGGTTCATGGGGTTTATTGAGTCATGAGTGTCCATTTCTCTCTCTACCAATGGGAGTCTGGGTGGGTTTTGGCTGCTGTTGGATGCGTTCCCTCTGGCTCAGTTCTCTGAAGTCCAGTTAATCATCACTGACAGACAGAGAGCAGCTTCGCTCTGTCTGTGCTTCCTACTGTGTATTTGCCTATCATATCTATCACACATCCCTATTCCCAGGAAAGAGACTTCTTGTATCCCAGCCACAGGTCTCTTTGATGGTGTTCGTCAGTATTTGGCAGGTTATGGATTTGGGATGAAGAATTGCTTAAAATGGACCCAGCGATTTCATACTTTAATATACTAATTCATACTTGAACATTTTTGAAAATAGCATTTTAGGACACAATTTATTTATACAGCTCCGGAAATAATTAAGAGACCACTGCAACTTTTTCTTTCCTTTCCAAAAAAGTCGAAAAGGAAGGTTTTGAGTGAGGAACAGAAGGGTTAAAATTAAGAGACCACTGCAAATTGAACGCTTCTGTTCCTCACTCAAAACTTTCCTTTTCAACTTTTTTGGAAAGGAAAGAAAAAGGTGCAGTGGTCTCTTAATTTTTTCTGAAGCTGTATAATATACTCACAATATATTCCTTATGTATTTAATATAAAAATGATCATATGGAAGATAACTGAAATGTGTTATAGATTTATATATAATCAACTTAAGTATACTAATGGTCCATGTTGAGAGTGCAGATTGTGCATGTTTAAAATTCAAATAGGGCATGCTATTTAACTAACCCTGATACAAAGTACAGTAAAAGAAAATGTTGTTTGACAAGGCACTATGAAAAAACAGGTACCTAGGAACATGCATTCAGATTAACTGTTTTACTACGGCAATTGCGGCTATGTCGCTCCCCCTCTTTGAAAATGTTACACAATTAGAAGGTCAGACAATTTAACATAGGTGACACAGACGGTCATGGATCAATTCCCCAAAAACAAAAAAAGCCTTCTTGGAAAAGAGAGTGGCGTTGCAAGCACCCAGCTGAAGGTATTGGAGTTTTATAACTGTCATTGATCTTTGGGTTTGACATGGGTCTGTTATCTCCTCTCTCCGCTGATCCTATCTAGCTTTGGTTAATGTCTTACTAGATCAGTTAAGCTGGAACTTGGGCTAACACTGATGATCCGACAATTATGTTAGTGAAGGACCACCAAAATATGCAGAATTGAGAGAACGAGAGACAGGAAAATTCTATGTTTACAGAAGCAAGTCATGGTTTAAGCGAAAGACGGAGAGTAGTTGATAAAAAAAATGTGCGTATGTGTGCCTGTGTGTGTGAGGAACAGAGAGAAAGAAAAATGGAAAGGCAAAATGTAAAGGATGAGGGAAAGTTTGGGTAAAAGCTAAAAGAATGGGAGAGGAAG
The DNA here is from genome assembly GCA_016801175.1 of Esox masquinongy. Lineage (NCBI taxonomy): Eukaryota > Metazoa > Chordata > Actinopteri > Esociformes > Esocidae > Esox > Esox masquinongy. Next base: position 18,011 of record JACXGI010006081.1, on the reverse strand, counting down.
TGAGAGAGGCGTGTAGAGGTGAATGATGATAGTGATATGACACAAATATAAACCAGGACATGGGCAGTGCCCACTCCTATCGTATTAGGCTATCTACTCTATCCATCCTCACTTGAGCACCAAAAGATCCCTGGTTGTGTTATGCAATGGAAATAATTAGCAGGCCTGTCAATTTTGAACATTGTCCCTCTTGCCATGATTTCTTTTTAAATCAGAATGTTGATCCCAGGCCTGCCCGGGCAAGTTCTAATAAAGAGAGTGCAGTGAATGAATCAGACATTCAATAATGCATTCATTCATTTATTTATTCAATAGCTTTGGCATCAGAACAGCGCTGGAAACGTATTTCAAACATTCATGGAACTTTTGTGAGGTTGCTTAACATTCTCAGAATTTTCCTAATTCTGTATTTTGGTTGGAATAGTCCAAATGTCTTGTGCTTTGTGTCTGTTTTATGGCAACCTACAGCCACTTGAGTTGTTGTTGGAGTGTGTATGAAGTGGGCATTACAAGGGTTAAAGGGCAACAGAATGCAGCAGGTATCCTGCTGGGTTATTGGTCTGCAGACTGTGGTGAGTAAGACACATACGCACATCCGCACGAGTCACAGGCACCCTACAAACACTCTTGAGTTGTAATGGGAAAGTTTTCCTGCATATCTTCCGGTAATTCATTTCTACTGGCCCCAGGCGCCCCAAACTAATAACCAGGTATAGTTAACACTTGGAAAACTGCAGAGTACGTCAATTAATTTATATCTGTTTATAACATAACATTTAAAAAACAAATGGAACATTTGTTTTTTAAAGAAGACATTTCCTTTTTAATGGGTAGTGCTGATACACTCACAAAGACACCAACAGATAAGACTATCCACACAGCCATCATTTAATTTTCAAAAGGATGTCTTCAGGATGTAGACACTTCCTCCTTGAGATATCTGCAGAGGCCATCAACATGCGTAGTTCTTTATGCAAATGCATTTCAGTGGGATGTAGCCTTCATTCGCAGTCAGGCAAGATAGAGAGAGACAGGAAGGATGAGAGGAAGCTAGTACAAGTGAGGTCAACCTAGTCTCCAGGGACTATGCAGACTATTTTACGTAAATCTTTGACAGCCGAATTCGTAAGATATACTATGTTAGGTAAAGTTAAACGTTAGGTAAAGGTAAACGTTAGAGTAATAATCCAGAAAAAAATGGGCATCTGTGGTTCGCTCCACAGACAGGTGCTCTACCCACTGCTCCAAACAGGAACTCCTTGTTAGAGGCGGCGAGTAGTGCTGTTACAACATCAATAAGTTACAAGTGATTTTCTTTCTAATCCTAATCCAAACCGTTACCCTAACCTTAACCCCAGTGCTGTGATATCTAACCCTGACCTAACTGTAATGTTAAAATGCATTTATTAAATATTGTAGCAACCTTGGTAAGGCCAATACCCATCCACCAAAATCCATAAACCCTGTGTGGAACAGTGGGCAGACTGCCTGCTATCAGAGCTGAATGTTGCCGGTTCGAAACACCACTCGTGTGTTTTGTGCAAATTCATAATGAATTATACTCTTTCGTCCCGTTTGTAACATATGATAGGTTTGTCTGGAGTTCATATCATGTCATACGTTTTAATAGCATTTGTAACATACGTTACGTTTTATCCAATTCGTAATGTATTACACGTTGTGGTAGCACAGTGTAACCTAACGTAACATAGCATATCTTACAAAATCAGGAGCCATGGAATTACGTAAAATAGTCTGCGTAGTCCCCTGAGACCAGCTGTCTTGTTTTGTTACGTCTTAGTTCTTTTAATGAAAAGTCCTCCATTCTCCCTCTGTGCTGCCTCCGACGAGCAATGTTACAGATATATTTTTTGTAGCATTATTGAAATCGGACAAGCGATCAGGATATCATACTACACACCTCAAAAAATTAAGGGAACACAATCATCACAGCATAACACCAAGGCAATTAAACTTCAGGGATATCAATCTGTCCAGTTTGGAAGCATAAGTGATTGTGAATCAGTGTCACCTATTTTGGTGCAAATGAAAGTGACAACTGGTGCACTGCAGAGGCACCAGCAAGACAACCCCCAAAAAGGGAACGGTTTTGCAGGTGGTGGCCACAGACAATTGCTCTTTCCTTATCCTTCCTGACTGATTCTTCTCTAGTTTTGTATTTTGCTATTGTCATTGTCGCTACTGGTGTCATGAGGCAGAACCTGCAGCCCATTTAGGTTGCACAGGTAGTCCAGCTCCTCCGGGATGGTACATCCATACGTGCTGTCACAAGAAGGTTTGCTGTGTCTCTCCAGCTCCTCTTGTGTAATGGCCCGTCTCCTGGTTATCTCCTCCATACTCTTGAGACTATACTGGGAGACACAGCAAACCTTCATTCGGCGGCACGTATGGATGTGCCATCCTAGAGGAGCTGGATGCATGCTACCAGTAGTGAGCAGTGTATAAGAATGGGTAGAAAATACTTCCCTATTGTACAAAAGAAGTAGACATCTTAGAGGCGTGGGAGTTGAATTTATCAAGCAAACAGTAAGAGGCCGTTTCAATAGGCCCTAAAATGAAGACTTTTTTCTCATGTACAATTGGGAGGTATTTCCTATCCATTCATTTACATTGCAAGTGGACGGTGTTCTCTTGAAGTGTAATACACTGGACCCGGACTGTAGACTTGCAGTGTAATACACTGCCACCAGCAATGTAATACACAGGATCAGGCCCGAAACACATCCTGTGTAGTAGTGATTTGTGTATATTTGACATACTGCGGCCCATGGGTCGCTCAGAGACACACCGTTTTCAACATGCTCTATCAGGGGAATGGGGAGATGGATAATCCACACAGTTATGCTAGATGTGTGCAGTGTTTCAATTAGCAGTTCTACACTGTTGTCTCCCATAGACAATACATTGCCCACTTGTCAAATATCTACTCAAACTTTAAAGGGTTTCCGAGTGTCGTAAAGAGCTGTGCTTCAGATATGTTCATCGGAGGTTGGCCTAGTCTACCCGATACGATTCGTAGCCTCCTGCATCCACAGGAAGTCATGTATGACCCCCGAAATGGGTTACAAAGGCCTCCCATTGAATTATATTGCCTACTCCTGAAATTTCAACACTATCGGTCTGGGCTCTGGCTGGGCCATCCCAAAAAGTTAATCTTCTTCTGGTGAAGCTATGCTTTTGTGGATTTGGATGTGTGCTTTGGGTGGTTGTCGTGCTGAAAGGTGGACTTCCTCTTCATCTTCAGCTTTCTAACGGACGCCTGAAGGTTTTGTGCCAAAATTGCCTGGTATTTGGAACTGTTCATAATTCCCTCCACCCTGACTAAGGCCCCGGTTCTAGCTGAAGAAAAACAGCCCCAAAGCATGATGCTGCCACCACCATGCTTCACTGTGGGTATGGTGTTCTTTGGGTGATGTGCAGTGTT
>JACXGI010006081.1:0-14466 GCA_016801175.1 Esox masquinongy | reverse complement strand
GTGCTTTTGGGGGACTTGATGTTTGTTTTTGCAAACTTCAGCCGGGCGTGGATGTTTTTCTTTGTAAGAAAAGGCTTGCGTCTTGCCACCCTACCCCATAGCCCATTCATATGAAGAATACGGGAGATTGTTGTCACATGTAGCACACAGCCAGTACTTGCCAGAAATTCCTGCAGTTCCTTTAATGATGCTGTAGGCCTCTTGGAAGCCTCCCTGACCAGTTTTCTTCTCATCTTTTCATCAATTTTGGAGGGACGTCCAGTTCTTGGTAATGTCAGAAAACACAATATTGCATTATGATCTTGCACAAATAACAATTTTAAGCTTCTGCACACTACTCAGCTAGTGCGGACTCTCTCATTATAGCCCAAAGAGAGGTTCACCCAGATAACAACTAGCCTAGACACTTTTCTGGGTCTTAACTCAAAAACAATGAGTACGAATAACAATTATGCTTCTGCACCAGTCAACGTCCTACTCAGCTAAGACGGACTCTCCGCGCCCACAGACAGGTTCCGTGCGATAAAAATTGTGGCCTAGACAGGGGGGGTACTAGGGCTTGTTTGACTATCAAACGCTTTTGCAATCTTGACAGTTTGTTATATGGCGGAACTTTACGACTCACTGTTCATCTGTATCCAACACTCCTTCAGTTAGCTCAGAAGTTCTGTCGAAACAGTAGTTCTTCAGTAGAAACGATAAGATAATCCACCGTTCGTGGCAACATGCTGTTAGAAATCAGCCGGTTCGTATAGTGGTTGAAATAATGATTGCGTACCCGGTCGTCAAGGGAGAGAGTAATTCAATTATTTATTGCAGCATATGATAGTCTATTGTTCATGAGGTTACAGACGCGGTCTTCATACATGATGCCTTACAAACTCAATCTCATCCAACTCAATCTCAAAGAACTTCCGGTTGTCCTCTGTTTTATAGACATTGCAGGACAGAATACACATAAGCCCATTGGCTATTTACTGTCGCGCTTTGAATGAACGTGACTTCCAGCGTACGGATAAACAGATGGTCTTTTGTTATCTAAACATAACAAGCATACACTTCAACAGGCCAAAGCATAGAACCTTGAGGTGATATGTCTTTGCCTATGAACACAAACTGCTTCCTGTCAGACAGATATGATTGGAACCAGTCAAGGGCTGTTTCGGTGGTGCCGAGTTTAGTTTCCAAGCGCTCAAGATGTATGGAGTGGCATACAGTGTCAAATGCAGCAGAGAGGTCAAGGAGAATATGGATACTGATGTGATGAGAGTCTGTGGCATGGAGAAGGTCACTGATGACTTTTACAAGGGCAGTCTCAGTGCTGTGCTTTGCTTGGAAACCTGATTGGAGTGGTTCATAGAGATCATGATTGGTCTGGTGACATTGAAGTTGAGCTGCAACTACTCGCTCCAAGATTTTTGCCAGAAATGGGAGGTTGGAAATAGGTATGTAGTTGTTGAAGTTATCCGGGTCAAGTCTTTGTTTCTTGAGGATGGGTTTTACTGCAGCCATTTTGAGAGAGGAGGGAAGCGTAGCCTTCAGCAGAGAAGAATTTACAATTTCCACCAAAAGGAGACACAGGGATGGTAGGCAAGCCTTTACCAGGGATGTGGGCATTGGATCCAGTGTTGAAGTAGCATGTAGAATTAGGGTCAGCAACAACTGGAGTTGGGGGCAGATTGTGGGATGACTGGAGTTGCTGGTAGATGGCTTCTATTTTTGACTGGAAAAAGTCCAAGAACATATTACATTGATTTACTGAGCCAGTGAGGGGGGAAGAATCCATCGGCTTCAGAAGTCTGTTGACAGTGTAGAATATTGGTCTAGGAATTCCTTGTGGGTTATTGATGAGGTTGGAGTAGTAGATTGTTTTAGCCTGGGAGAGAGCCTTCTTGTAGTCCTTCATGTGTTCACAGTAGGCCTCCAAGTGGACTGTGAGGCTGGATTTTTTTATATAGCCTCTCTAATTGTTGACCAGTCGACTTCAACATCTGCAGCTCAGGGGAAAACCAGGGAGCAGACAGAGAATGAAACCGAGCGAGTTTTCAGGGGTGCAACCATTTCCAGACTGGAGGAGAGGAGTGTATCATAGTGAGATACCAATTCTTCAGTTGAGGAATATAAGGTCACACCGTTGACAGTGAATGTCATAGAAATAACTAAACCAAGAGGTCGAAGGAATTGTTCATAGAGCTCCGAGACAGGATTGTGTCAAGTCACAGGTCTGGGAAGGGTACCCCAAGAACAGAGTGGTCTCGATCATTCTTAAATGGAGGATGTTTGGAACCTCCAATATTTTTTGTAGAGCTGGCTGCCTAGCCGAACTGAGCAATTGGGGGAGAAGGGCCTTGGTCAGGTAGATGACCAAGAACCCAATGTGAAGTTATTTCAGAATAAGGATGCAGCATAACAAAATGTGGAGAAAGTGAAGTGGTTTGAATGCTTTCTGAACAAACTGTATAAACAGATGAAGTAAGGTTTTTTACTTTTGTAGTTCCAGTTATTGGCTGCAGCAAAGTGGGAAGAATGACGGCCAAAGGAAGTACTGACTTGAGGATTGACATAAGATATTAGTTGGAATGCAGATTTCAAGTGGGTTGGGTTCATCAGAGCATAAAGATCACAATGTTTAGTGCTGTATGGTGCAACTGTGACAGCAGATGATGTTGTGATAAACAACATCTAACTTATTGAAGTGACAGTGGCAACCCTGTAAATTACATTGACAAAGTCTAGGACTTGTAGCATGGTCATCCAAGCATCAGCTCACCTGATGAAAGACAAAAGTCTCAGTAGAGTTATTCCAATATGGAATGGGAACACTGAAACATATAAAAGCACAAGGATGCTTGAGGATAATGTCAAGCATTCACAACGCTTGTTTTGTACTGTACGCCATCCGCCCCAAGGTAGAGCTCCAGCTGTTGGAAAAAAACATTCCATCCAAAGTTGATTGAACTGACTGGGCAACACGCATTGTGCTCATAAAAAAAGACTGTTGACGTACACATCTGTGGATGGACATTTCTGGACCAAGACCTCCAAGGTATTCCATGTGCACAGTGCTATCTGGACAATGACATTGTGACAGGAGCTGATGATGATGAACCTTTGGTAAACATAAACACGCATTCAAGAAAGCTAAACAGCTGATAATTTCAGGTAAGGTGTTAATGCACTACAACCAATTCCAACTGCAATGACTAGCCTGTGATGCTTCTCTGTAGATAGTCAACGCTATACTGTCTCACAAAATGGCTTCTTCCTGATGTAAACAGTTGTCCGTGTCACTGTCTGATACGTGTTTAGTTGAGCCACCAAGATACATTCAGGATTGCTTAAAGTCCCCCTGAGAGTGGTTAAGATTAAGAGTTTTGCCAGGATTTATGTTTGGTGTCATGGACTTGATCACCAAATTGAGGACCTCGCCAAGACTTGTTGTTGGTGTCACCTGACAGCATCAGCTACAGGCCGCACCGCTCCACACAAGGAAGTTGCCTGGCAATGTGTACACATTGACTATTGATGCTCACAAGAAATCGATGCTCACAAGAAATGGCCTGACATTTTCACTGTTAAGAACATACCCAAGAACATACCCTGTCTTGGATGATGTTGCATGTCTTATGCATCCTTTTTTCTTACACAGAATTGCCTGGGTGGGTGGTCAGCAATAATGGGTGTCAGTTCACCTCCAGAGTGGTGTTCCAGATTTTTTTCAAATACAAAATTGCATTTGAGTAAAACAATAAATTAATATAAATGTTAGCTCTGTTGTAAGCATTATTTGTTGTTGTCTGTTTAGTATGAAGAACACCAGAACAAACCTGGGAAAAAACTCCTAGCGTTTTCCCAACATAAATTTAATTAAACAACTAAAACATTTACAGTAGTTTTGCAGAAGACAAGATATAGTCTAAAAAAATGGATAACAATCATTTTGGCAAGTAGGCTGTTTTGGAATTACAAGACATCTAAAACAAAAGCATGAGTCAGCTGGATGATGTGCATAATAGGTGGTGGACCATGCCTTCCTGTCAGCCCACACTCCCTGCAGTTCACCAGTCAGTGAGTCTGTGCGAATTCCCACAGATGATTAAAGCTGCTGTGAGCTAATATTAGTTCTCCACTAATATTAGTTATCTTTATCATAATAATACCACAGCAACAATGAGTCCAAATCAGTGACCAATGGTTGAGAAGGCAAGTCGAAGTCAAGTCATGAAAATTGATTCTTTGACTTGAGTTGAACAGTAGTGTTGACTGCATGAAACGTGAAACGCTAGCTATGCTAGTTTTGTAAGTTCTCCCCTTTCAACTTTCAGATTTCAAACTATATAGCAAATCTTACTATTTGGTCCTGTCCTTCACATTTTAACTTGAAGTTTTATCATTCTAATCGCATCTACCCTTGATTAGCTGTATATAGTCTATCTTGCTACATGAAGCTATTAGCATTTAGTCAAGTCAAATAAAAACATCTGTCTGGGGTTGGTCTTTTGCAGACTTATATTCCAATCACTGATGATTAAATTATAGTATTTTAGTAACGTTGAGCAAAAATTGTTCAAATGATATTTTAATGTTAATGCTTGTAGTAAAGAGTTACATGTCCTATGTTGCGTGGAAGGTGGAGATAACTTATTTACATATTTGTAGAACCACATTATTACAGTCTGTACTTAGAGGCCATGAAATGTGGTTTGGAAAGTAATTTTGTATTATTTTGAAGTCATGATGCAAAGTACTTCATTTGTACTTTGTTTTCAATAGTTTATTGATTGTATGAATATATGTAGAGCATCTACAAAAGGTAATTTTGCAAATAAAGTGTAACCAGTATTTCTCCCCTCAGTTTCTCAACTGTGAGTTCTGTGTAATCTACCATTAGTACCTTGCTAACACATTATGTGGTGTGCAGGTAAACCACGGGTCCCCCATTCTTGGTTACAACACTGCAATCATTTACAGTTGTGCTGTAAATGAGTTTGCATACCCTTGGAGATATACAGCTCTGGAAAAAATTAAGAGACCACTGTAAAATGATCAGTTTCTTTTGGTTTTGCTATTCATATATATGTGTTTGAGTAAAATGAACAGTTTTGTTTTATTCTATAAATACTGACAACATTACTCCCAAATTCCAAATACAATTATTGTCATTTAGAGTATTTATTTGTAGAAAATAACAACTGGTCAAAATAACCAAAAAAATATGCATTGTTTTCAGACCTCAAAAAATGCAAAGAAAACAAATTCATATTCATTTTTCAACAACAAAACACTAATGTTTTAACTTAGGAAGAGTTCAGAAATTAATATTTGGTGGAATAACCCTGATTTTTAATCACAGCTTTCATGCGTCTTCTTTGCTTCTCATTGATGAAGGGCTTTTTTCTAGCTCTGCACGACTTCAGCCCTGCCCCTAGGAGCCTGTTTCGAACCATCCTTGCCGTGCACTTAACCCTAGCTGCTGTTTGCCATTCTTTTTGTAGGTCACTTGATGTCATCCTACGGTTGTTGAGTGACATTCGAGTTGACGGTCATCTCGGTCAGTGGACAGTCATTTTCGGCCTCTGCCAGTCTGTAGCTTTGTTGTCCCCAATGTCCGTTGCTTGACCTTGTTCTTATGAACCGCCGTCTTTGAAATTTTCAGGATGGAAGCAACCTGACAGTCACTGTATCCGTCTGCCAGTAAAGCCAGAATTGAACCCTTCTTTTCTTCCTCGCTCAAAGCTTTTCATTTCAACTCTTTTGTCATGCTGAATAGTTATTTTTTTATTCAAATTACCTTTGAGGTACTACTTGCACTGTTCTTGCCATCCAGCTGGTCCTATTGCAAGAGGATAGTCAGGACCACAGTGGTGGTTTTTATACTTTTCCTTGTTAAATTAGATTTGGTTCAGGAAATCACCTAATCAGTACCTCATTAAGTAAAATGAGATGTGCCTGTGTTGGAATTTAACAGACACTGGAATGGAATGGCTGCCATACATGTAGAGATGCTGATTTAAGAAAAATTAGGAGTGGTCTCTTAATTTTTTCCAGAGCTGTATGTACCATTTGTAAAGAAAACATAAGTGAGCAGGCAAAACACATGTTGTATGTCTTATGGGATTCACATTCAACTGTAGGTCATAACAGAATAGCAAAATCATAAAACAAAACATGGCAACAAAGAAAAAAATTAACTGATCCCTGATTGATGGCTCAATGATATTAAGGTCAGGAGACTGTGATGGCCACTCCAGAACCTTGACCTTTTTCTGCTGTAACCACTGGAGGATCAACAGGGTCATTGTCGTGCTGGAAAGTCCAAGAGCATCCCATGTGCAGCTTTCGTGCAGAATAATGCATATTGTCTGCCAGTATTTTCTGATAACATGCTACAATCATCAGTGAGCTACCACCATGCTTCACAGTGGGGATGGTACTTTGTTCACTATAGGCCTTGTTGACCCCTCTCCAAACATAGCGCTTATGGTTGTGACCATAAAGCTCTATTTTGGTCGTGTCACTCCAAATTACAGTGTGCCAGAAGCTGTGAGGTGTGTCCAGGTGTTGTCGGCCATATTGTAACAGGGCTTTTTTGAGGCACTGGCGCAGTAAAGGCATATTTCTGGCAACTCAACCATGCAGCTCATTTTTGTTCAAATATCATCATATTGTGCTCCTTGAAACAACCACACCATCTTTTTACAGAGCAGCCTGTATTTCTCCTGAGGTTACCTGTGGGTTTTTCTTTGTATCCCGAACAATTCTTCTGGCAGTTTTGGCTGAAATCTTTTTTGGTCTACCTGACCTTGGCTTGGTATCAAGAGATCCTCGAATTTTCCACTTCTTAGTAAGTGATTGAACAGTATTGACTGACATTTTCAAGGCTTTGGATATCTTTTTATATCCTTTTCCATCTTTATAAAGTTCCATTACCTTGTTACGCAGGTCTTTTGACAGTTCTTTTCTGCTCCCCATGGCTCAGTATCTAGCCTTTCTCAGTGCATCCACGTGAGAGCTAACAAATTCATTGAATATTTATACACAGACACTAATTGCAATTTAAAAAACTACAGGTGTGGGAAATTCACCTTTAATTGCCATTTTCTTGGCAATGTGTAAATGCTTGTTAGGGTTAGGTTTACCATAATAGTTAGGGTAAGGGTTTGGATTAGTAGATTGTTACCTGACACTTCATTGATAGTCTGTAGAAAGTCTGTAAAACATCTAAAAATTGATTATCCAAATAGTGTAACCAAAACGTTTTCATGTTCCACATAGAATTCTTTCCACAGAGGATTGTGTATAGAAACCAAAAGAGTTCCATTTAGATTACAAAGCACTTGCATTTATTGACAGATCTGGTCTTCAGAAAATGCACTGTATGTAAGCCATCTTCTTCATTAGTAAAATATAAATCGCTGTAACAATGTAACAAACAAGGATTCAGGCAGTAGAGAGATGCTGAACTGGAGACAGAGAGAACATTTGGGAAAGCTTACGAGGTAGCATGGCCCCCCAAATGTGCAAATGATGCCTACTTCAGGACCATGGACAGGACCATTTATTATGGCTATGGAGTGAGTAGCTTTAAAAAAAAAAACCTTATATTGCTTTTTATAGTGCCACCATGTAGACAATTGGCATGGCATTGCAAAGGGTGGTGTAAGCCAATGACCTTTACAATTCTGCCAAGTTTTACCTTTCTAGGCCTTAACCATTTCAATGGAATTTGCACTTCAGTTATTCACAGCAGAAACTGAAGAATAATAATAATCAACACTAACAACTACAATTGAGTTCCTGAATTCATACTAGATTGTTCCCTGCAGTGCATCACAAATGTAATTTGAACATCTAGTTATAAGTGACACAACAATCAATGGTCAGTCTGACCATACTGTTAAACAGACAACAATTTGTTTTCAATGTCAGCACTTAATTTAATGGTTTAGATGTTTTAACAATTAAAGAGGTAGCAACAGGACGTTTATCCACGATTCTTGTCCAAACTGGGATATAAACTGTAACTTACGTTCCTCCTAGATCTGACTGCAGCCAACATCTGAGGTCATATTTAATTAAAATAAACATAATACAGCTAACACAAATTATATTAGCAACTAGTATGAGCTGAAAAATGAACAAAATCACTGTATAAAAACATTCTAAAAGTTACACGTAAGATTGCATATGTTATGCAGGAACTGCCTGTTTGTTTACCAGTATCAACTAAAGATGGTAACCGATCATATCACCTCTAAGAGGCTGGATGGTTAATCCCAGTCATTTATATTTGCAAATCATCTTTTCTTTTAACATCTTTGGTCTGATAGACTTAGAACTCCAAAACTACATTGCTATGTAAATTAACAAGGCTGCTCACATAGCCACTAATTAGCTAAAATATCTCAACATATTCAGCATAAAACAAAAACATTTAAGATAAACTATCCAAGAATCAGAATAAATAATTTGTCATAAAAAATTAAAATGTGAATAATAGAGTAAATAAATAAATAAGCTTTTTAAACAGTTTAAACCAGAAATTCGCTACATAATTGGTAAGCAATTTTTTGTTTTTAGGTAGCTATGTTTGAATTGTTCTGTTTCTTTATTATCAAATTCTGGAAACAGTCAGTGCACACTGGTATTAAATCTGTACGAACAAACACGGGGGGGGGGGCTGTTAGAGACTTTTTAAACTTACGTGTAAAAAGGTTAAATAAACCTTTATCATCAGTTTCATAGCTATTTTGCTATTTGCAATCCTTTATAAAAACTTGTTTGTATAGACAATAGCTTTAAAGCACTTTAAAAACATTTACATGCACTCCAGAGCACCAAGTTAGCCAGTAGCCAATGTTCACAAATGTTTGCATTGCAATGTTCACAAATGTTTGCATTGCAAACATAAATATTTGCATTACAGGAATCTATAGTTTTGGATGGACTACCAGTTTAAAGGCCAATTATATTTTACATTCATATCTTTTTATTAATACATACAGAGTACTTATAACTCGATATCAAATCACTAAATGATACATATTATGATCATTATAAAAACACTGTTGTGTGTATACAGTTGTGCTCATAAGTTTGCATACCATGGCAGAAATTGTGAAATTTTGGCATTGATTTTGAAAATATGACTGATCATGCAAAAAACTGTTATTTGAGGATGGTGATCATATGAAGCCATTTATTATCACATAGTTGTTTGGCTCCTTTTTAAATCATAATGATAACAGAAATCACTCAAATGACCCTTATCAAAAGTTTAAATAACCTTGAATGTTTGGCCTTGTTACAGACACTCAAGGTGACACATAGAGATGAAAATGGCAATTAAAGGTGAATTTCCCACACCTGTGGCTTTTTAAATTGCACTCAGTGTCTGTGTATAAATAGTCAATGAGTTTGTTAGCTCTCACGTGGATGCAATAAGCAGGCTAGGTACCGAGCTATTTGCGAGCAGAAAAGAACAGTCAAAAGACCTGTGTAACAAGGTAATGAAACTTTGTAAAGATGGAAAAGGACATAAATAAATATCCAAAGCATTGGAAATGTCAGTCAGTACTGTTCAATCACTTATTAAGAAGTGGAAAATTCAGGGATCTCTTGATACCAAGCCAAGGTCAGGTAGACCAAGAAAGATTTTAGCCAAAATTGCCAGAAGAATTGTTCGGGATACAAAGAAAAAGTCACTGGTAACCGCAGGAGAAATACAGGCTGCTCTGATTGTGTCAAGGAGCACAATACGACGATAATTGAACAAAAATGAGCTGCATGGTCGAGTTGCCAGAAAGATGCCTTTACCGTGCCAATGCCTCAAAAAAGTCGTTACAATATGCCCGACAACACCTTGACACACCTCACAGCTTCTGGCACACTGTAATTTGGAGTGACAAGACCAAAATAGAGCTTTAAGGTCACAACCATAAGCGCTATGTCTGGAGAGGGGTCAACAAGGCCTATAGTGAACAGAATACCATCCCCACTGTGAAGCATGGTGGTGGCTCACTGATATTTTGGGGGGGGTGTGAGCTCTAAATCCATCAGTTTTCACTTTTTCATCAGTGAAAACTGATGGCAAGATAAATGCAGCACGTTATCAGAAAATACTGGCAGACAATTTGCATTCTTCTGCATGAAAGCTGCGCATGGGACACTCTTGGACTTTCCAGAATGACAATGACCCTAAGCACAAGGCCAAGTTGACCTCCACAAGTGTGTAAAGCTTGAGCATCATACCCATTAAGACTCAAGGCTACATATATAATCGCAGCCAAAGGTGCTTCAACCAAGTTCTGAGAGAAAGGAGTCCGAATACTTATATAAATGTGTTTTTTTTATATACATTCCCATATATTTTGAAAAAAAATCTATTTTAGAATTAGGCTGTAAATTGTAACAGACTGTTGAAAAAGTCAAATAGTCTGGATATTTTCCAAATGTACTGTATTACCTTAAAAACAATTATAAGTTAATGGAAAAGATGTGCCAGGCTATTTCCAATAGAACTGAATGTTTGCAAAAAAATTACCGATGTGATCCGGATGTACATTGCCTTCTCACTTACAAATCACAAATATCCAACACCTAGCCTGTCCATTCTCATTCTTTCTGTATCACTGTTTCTTGAACCTTGCATGCCTCCCCCAGATATCTGGCAAGCCAGTTTGGTTCAAGGTGAGACAGTCTGGATCTGTGATCAGCCGTTTACACTGAACTGCCGCCATCTGTTTGTCTAAGTGATAAGGAACTAAGCTGCCATGCCAAATTCATTATACATTTTGTCCTTTCATTCTTATTTCTCTTAAATCTTCAAATTGTCTGACAAATATCTCTTCACTAGATTCCAGGTGAGTAGCAGCTAAGTACAGAAAAATACAAAAAGACTGTGTCTCTAGCTTGAATGGTTTAAAAGATACTATTAGAGTGTAATTAATGCTAACTTCTACAGATCCAATCTTTCTTGGAACACAAGTCCTGAACTGTGTGTAGTGGGATATTGCGCTATTCTTCAAGAAAAATGACCAGATATTCCTTGGCCGTTATATAGCCTTGCAGAGCAATCATCTGACCCTATAACTCCCACGGGATACAATTACGGATCCCCCACCATGTTTAACAGTTAGTAGCAGACATTGTGCAGGCATCCTTCAGCTTTCTCCAATTGTAAAACCCATCCAGATGTAGGAAATAGGATGAAAGATGATTCATCAGACCATAATACTATATCCATTGCTCAGACCTCCATACAATACGTTATGCATCGTTGTGCACTGGCATTACAAGCGGTTTCTGAATGGCAGCCCTGTAATAATGTCCGACTTTGTGAAAATCACTACATAATTTTTTTAAGACTGGGTCACAGACAGTGTTGAGGAACATTACTTTTAAAAATAAGTAATTACAGTTACTAGTTACATTACTTAGTTACTTGCTGCAGAAAGTAAGGCGTTAAGTTACTTAACTGTTACTTTAAAATCAGTCCTTTGATTATATATTCACATGTTGTTCACTTATGCCCAGAAGGCACACATTTAATGGGACATTGTGTAATTACGTAGTCAGATATTGCATAGTCAGTGTGTCACGATAACATTATCAATCATCAATCATTATACTGCAAGCGTGACCAATCCTATTATCTCAAGTAATCATATACCATATTGACAAAGAATATTTGCATTTAGTTCTTTAATTAAGAATTTCTTAAATCAATAAATTCTTTTGTATTGCAAGTGCCTCCAAATTTTCAGGCCAGGCTTATACCATTAATGTTTCATGACTTTATTTAGAGGTGAATAATTACTAAATCTGTTTTGAAATGACTCAGAAAATGTGTGTTTAGAAACAACATGTATTTAGATGTTAATTTACTATAAACTATAGTTCACAAAAGAAAATGTTTCTCTGCTTATATAAACAACCACTATTAAACCAATATTAACACCTCCCATACAATACAAATACAGTGTGGGCAACAGCGTTTATTTACGTAATGAAAGTGTACTCCGGTGAATCCCAAACAAACCTGACTGCCTAATGCCCTTTATTTAAGTGGCATTTTCTACCAATGGCCTGGAAAACCTGAAAACTTTAGTCATCGGCTTATTCCATTACCCGCAGTATTAGACTAAAGAATCAGCCGGTGATCGTGCACTGTTTACCGGGGAACAGTCAGAGGTTACAAAGCAGAACATAGCATCAGCGTGTAAACTAGCTAGAAAGATGTGTCGGCATGGAGTAATTGTCTCTGGCCCCCTCCCAGCTGGGGGTAGTGACGAGCTCTACAGCGGACTTACGCAACTCAATCACTGGCTGAAAACAGAGTTCTACCCATCGCAGGAGGTAGAGTTTGTAGATAACTGGCTCTCTTTTTGGGACTCTCCCAGAAATAGGGCCAAGCCTGATCTGCTGAAGAGCGACGGACTCCATCCTAGCTGGAGTGGTGCTCTTCTTTTATCAAGGAACATTGACAGGAGTCTCACTCCTATAGCCTCACCATGAGATAGGGTGCAGGACAGACCGCAGGCTGTTAGCCAGCCTGCTAGCATAGTGGAGTCTGTCGATAGCATAGCCAGAGTAGTTAGTACAGTTTTGCCTATTGCAACTGTGACTCGTTCCAGGCTGAGAAAAGTTAAACAAGGTAGTGCTAACAATAGCAACCTTATTAAGATAAAGCCTTCCTCCAACTCGGTCACAAATAAAAATGACTGTGTTACCTCGCGTCTCAAAATGGGACTCCTAAATGTTAGATCCCTTGCTCCAAAGGTTGCAGTAAATGAATTAATCACTGATTATAAACTAGATGTTATAAACTAGCTTGTGTGAAACATGGCTAAAGCCTGATGAATTTACTGCCCTAAATGAGGCCTCTCCTCCTGGTTATACTAGTGATCATATTCCCTGTGCATCCCGAAAAGGAGGTGGTGTTGCTAATATTTATGACAGTAAATTAAAATTTACTCTTAAATACATCACTGGTTTTCATTCTTTTGAAGTTTTACTCATGAAAGTTAACCAGGCTGATAAATTGTTTTACATAGCTACCCCCCGGGCCATGCACAATGTTCCTCAATGAGTTTCCAGAATTCTTGTCTAACCTTGTAGTCATGGCAGATAGTATTCTAATTTTTGGCAATTTCAGTATTAATATGGAAAATTCCAATGACCCTCTTCAAAAAGCCTTTGAAGCCATAAATGACTCAATGGGTTTTATCCAACATGTCTCAGGTCCAATGCACTGCCACAATCATACCTTAGATTTAGTCCTGTCCCGAGAAATAGATATTGTAGATCTAATAATTTCCCCCCAAAATCCTGGAATATCGGATCACTGTCTTATTACATTTACCATTAAAACAAGAAACCCACTTGCTCCACAAACAATGAGTTTCAAAAGCTGTACTATAAATTCTCGGACTACAAATAGATTTCTTGATATTCTTCCAAGCTCACTCATCAATGACAGAGTAAATAAATCCACAAACGATCTAATCGAGGATCTAAACTCAACACTGCAAAATACTTTAGATACGGTTGCACCATTAAAAACAAAAGAAATACGCAACAAGAAACTTGCTCCCTGGTACACAGACAATACTAGAGCAACTCAAGCAAGCCTCCAGAAAATTGGAGCAAAAGTGGCGCTCCACTAAGTTGGAAGTATTCAGACTATCCTGGATAGGCAGTAAGCTACAATACCGAAAAGCACTCACATCTGCTCGATCAGCTTATTTCTCCAACCTGATTGAGGTGAACAAAAACAATCCAAAATTTCTCTTTGATACCGTTGCAAAGTTAACAAAAAAGCAACACTCAACAAGTGAAGTGGGACTTCACTTTAGCTGTAATGAATACATGAACTTCTTTGATGAAAAGATCATCACCATTAGAAAACAAATAACTGACTCCTTAAATAGTTATAGTCCCTAAAATCTCAGTTGTCCTGAACCTCCCTGACCAGGTGTCAATGGGGACACTTTAATTTTTTGATCCTGTATCGCTCAACACATTCACTAAATTTGTAATGAGTTCTAAACCCACAAATTGTCAGCTAGACCCAGTTCCAACAAAATTACTTAAGGAGCTATTTCCGGTGTTAGGTCAGCCAATGTTGAACATAATAAATTGCTCTCTTTCCTCTGGATGTATACCAAATTCACTAAAAACAGCGGAAATTAAGCCTCTAAAAAATCTAATCTGGATCCAGACATATTAAACAATTACAGGCCAAAGTGGTAAATGTAGGGTATATTGTGTCAGATTGGTGATTTATGACCCTGGTGGGCGGGGCTTCCAAATTGATTTGACAGGTGGGCGGGAAATCCGGTTTGCTGGGCGGGACTTCCTGTATGACGTGTGTTAGGGCGGACATGCATATGACGTGTGTCAACGGACATGCATACGTCATTCCGGACGAGTGTTATAACAGGTGCGCTATGTTTGATGTTTAAC
>JACXGI010006080.1:0-43606 GCA_016801175.1 Esox masquinongy | reverse complement strand
TATCAGCCATTTGAAAAAAAACCTTAACCAACCATTCCAGCTTAGCTGCCCTCTACCATCCACTCTCCTAGGTTTTATCATTTCCAGGTTTGTAATTATTTAACAGACAGCATTTGTCTCCCTCTTTTATCCAAACAGAATTACTACAGGAGTTACTGAATTACCTTTAATACTTTTTTGTACTGGCTCATTGTGAGAATCAAACCCACAATGCCACTGTTGCAGGTGCCACGCACTACCAAATGAGCAAAAGCTCTCTAAACATTTGTGACAACACCATCTTTAGAAGAGACAGACAGGGAAGACATGAATTTCACAGGCCTTGTGTCCTCTCTCCTTGTCTCTTTTTCAAAACTGAATTGGATGATAAAGTTGTATGGCTTCCTCCTCTGACCTAATGTGATGCACTTTGAAAATGAGATAAAAAACACTCTTACATTGAGAAATCAAATTTTTTGGTAAAGGTTTTTAAAAATATATACTTGAATCATTTCACAGTAATAATGTAATAATGTAAAAAATAATAACACTTACTAGAAATGCCAGAAGCAGTTGTCCTTGAACGCGTTCACGTCTTAGGAGATTCTCATGTAGTCTGTGTTTGGATTTGTACTGATTTGCAATCATTCCTGGAAACCGCAAACTATAAGGAATGTGAAAACAGTACCAAATCATTCCACCATCACCATTCTACATAAATAGTCTTCTGATCCATCCCAAACCTCTTTACCTCTTCTGTAATATCAATTTTAATGATCACCACCAGCTAACAGCTACCTGTGAGGTTCTGTCCTTTTCGTTTTTTGCTTCTGTTTTTGAATGTAGCCTGTTTTGTTTTGTTTTTGTCTTTTGTATTTGAATGTAGCTTGTCCCATATTATGGTTTGCACCTGTGCCTTGTTTAGCACCCTATTTAGTCTGTTGGTTTTGTTAGTGTCGTCGTGAGGTATTGTTTGTGTACTATGACTCAACTAAACCGTTTTCTGTGAATCCCTTTTGATTGACCATCCGTGTACCGAGTTTTCGAGCCAGTCTCTTGCCCTACCATCGATCTCTAGTCTTGTCCTTACCTGTACCGTTGCCTGATCTGCCATTCTGTAACCGAATGCCTGTTTTTCTGACCACGATTTCTGCCTGCTCCTGTGCGCTCCGCACTTGGAACCGCATCACCTGCCTGTAACGTGTTCTTACACTACCTACACACTTTTACAAACAATTTATTTTTCTAAATTTTTTCTAAATCAGGCTTCAACTTGTAAATCAGAACTGGCAGCTATGAAAATGTATAGCATGTTGTGGTATCATTAGTTAGCTACTACACACTTGCATGTAAGAAGTCTGGCCATATTGACATTGACCCTAGGTAGCTAGACATACCATCATCAGTAAGCATATTATTATCATAAGTTACCAGCTATATAGACTGAATATATTGAGTTTGCTAGCCAACTTCATAGTGGGCTAGTTGGCTAGGTACCCAAGAGCATAATTGCTAGCTTGCTACAACAGCAGTTAGCCATTAATGTTACTGTGTGTAACTTCACTTACCGTCACAGAAGCCCAGATATTATGTCTAAAAATGTTGATACATTTGTTTTCTTCGTAGATATGTAAATGCAACTCCTCTATATATACTAAATTTCCAAATAACTTAATTAAAATGAAGAATGGTACACAGAGTTTGCTAACTAACTAGGTAGCTAGTGAAAGGCTAACGACTAGATTGCACGCCAACTTTTGACACTTGACAACAACAGCTCCGTAAAAGCAAAATTAAGTAATTTTTCCGTGGTCTAAATAAGACTTTTGCAAATAATGGATCATTTAAGTTATGATTAATGGGTAAACCCAATGCATCCCATAAAATGTCCTTATATTGACTATTAAGGGTTCCACCTTAAAACCAAAATTAAGGCATTTTTTAGTGGTGTAAATTAGACTTTTGAAATTAATGGATAATTTAAGGGACTTAATTTTCTTTCATATTGACCGTATTAAGGTAGGCTATTTTGTATGATTTCAGGGGTTGTTTAAGGCAATATTAATGATATTTTAAGGGATTTAAGTGTCACAGTGTGCATAGGGAGTACAGACTGTACATAAAGTAGACATTTTCAACAACAACAAATAACTAAATTGCATGAAGTCTAGGCCTATAACTTTTATTTTTAAAATACAAGAACAAAATATAAAGTGTTTCTGATACACACGCCCTATTGGCTGCCAAGAAAAGTGCTCAGCATTTTAGGGTCCATTTTGCCTATAGTATGTAAAAAAAAAGAAAAGTAAATGTACTTGATTGGAATTAAGATAAACAAAAAAAGCCTTATCATCATGCAGTCAAAAATAAACAAAATATATATTATTTCAATGCGCTACATTGCAAATAAGGTGCTTTCAAATATTAAGCGCTCAGCAATTAACCAACTAATACAATGCACAAACACTGAAAGGCTAAAGAATAATAACGCAATTATATAGCCAGTCTTTTTCTATGAATAAAAGTTGTTTTATTCATAGAAGGACAATGCGCCTGTTTTTGTGGTTCACAGCGAACGCATTTATTATTTTCTGGGTATCCAAGGCTTTTGTTCTTTTGGAGTTGATGGCCAACAAGGAAGCTGCAGTTTTGCGCACCTCCCATACTGTTCCTTAGGTACTCGTAGAGTTCAATGAATCAGTGCCAATTTTTTTTATTCAGGACTGTGGAAAACCCAACTTGGGTTGACCTGAGATAATTTAGCGACTGTGCAAACTGTGCTTAGGTGGGTGCAACCGTTTAGAAAATAAAATATGGAATCATTTAAAAAATGATTTGCGACATGCTGCTGTCATATATTTCATCATTACACCTTTTCATCCGCATTTTTAAATTAATTCCAATTCACCCTAAGCTCTGATCCTTTATTGGAAGTTTCGCCCCTTCATCTATTAAAGTCATTCAGTGAAGGGTGATCAGTGCCTGGGTACAGATTAACGCCTGCCCTGCTAGTGTAATTTTTGTGGATTGATAAATAAAGTAAATAATCTCTAAAAATGTTCAGTTTGTGAGTATAGACGTTTGTCTGTATAGACACAGAGACGTCGCTAGGCCTATTTAATATTAAATACTAAATAAATACTAAATAAATAAAAATCAGTCAGTATATTTTCTCTGTGATTTCTTTTTCGTCAAGCATTCCATCGCATATTAAACTCCTTACAAATTGTATAGAAATAATGTAGAATCGTGTTCATTTGGCAACCTGTTCGGTTGAGTTTGTTGCTTTGAACGTTCCTTTGAACGTTCCTTTGAACGCTTGCTTTGAACGCTCATCTGAAGCAAGCTCTCTTCTGTAAATAGTAGCTAACGTCTCCCTACTATCTGCCACCCCCATTATTGGCTGTTTCTAGTGGTCGGAGATGTAAATCCTTTCAATATGTAAATGCACTGAAAAGCAATGGTATGTTTTGTTAATCAATATACCCTTTCAGCTAGCTCACCTCCATTTTTTATAGAAATGTATGGAGGTAAAAAAATATTTTTTTGAGAATTTAAAAATGTCATGTATGGAAATTGTTTTAGACATGTTGCAATTTGTGAAATTTGACTTGCGCGACAGACCAGACATCATGTAATATCAAAGTGATCAGTTTTATTTTCTTTACCGGAAGGCAAGAAAGCTAGCTTGAACTTTCTAATAGAGACTTCAGAGAAGACTACGATCTGTCATTTGTAATACAAATAAAATCAATCATAATGAAATTCAACAAAATATTAAGGTGGCCAGTAATTGGGGATGGTGGCCCATAATAAGGGGTGGTATTTTTTAGCTACATCACTAACCAATTATCTGAAAATATTTATATTTTCCCTGAAATTTCAAAAATGATCATTAATGACTTGCTAGCTAAAAAAAATGTATGTCACTAATAACCATTAAAAACATTGATGACTTGATCAAATGATTCCTTGGTACAAGAAGATGTTTTTCAAACTATACGTTGGATATGCCGATAGTAGGGGTTCTATGAGATTAGTTAGCCAAGATGTGTTTTTGAAATCAAATTGCTTCACGCTAACAGAAAAATATACAAATCTGACTACTCCATTTACCATTGGTTTTTAATTATAGTAGAAGCATACACATCTTAAACACATCTCAAAGTAGACAAAAAATGCTGGCCAGATGGTACCCAGGCAGGTTCAAATCACTCTTAATGGGAGATACCCCCAGATTAAGTATCGTGCTCTTTGTGGTTGAAAGCAAATTAACTTAACAATGAGGCTGAAGTGTAATGTTGATGACGTAGTTGGTCACATGCAGCAGGACAAAGTCTGTTTTAACTCTAAACTTAGTATTGCAATCTCATTCATGAAATTCCTATGAAACATATAATCTGTCTGAATAGGCCTATATTCGCTGATTATTTGATAGAACCATGAAGATGATGCTTCATCAAAGATATCACAGTAATTTATTATTAGCAAGCAAGCAAGTTTATTTATATAGCACAATTCATACATAGAAGCAATTCCATGTGCTTTACAAAGAAAAAGAAAAAATATAAAAATACAATAGCATAAAAACAAAAACTCAAATGCAAACATCAAAACATCATAATAATAAAACATAGAATAAGAAAACAGAAATAGAGTAAAAACGGGATAAAAACATAGGAAGCTATAAAAGCTGTAAGGTTAAACAGTGCGGTTAAGGTTAAGCACTCAGTCATAGGTGCGTGAAAAGAGAAGTGTTTTTAACCTGAATTTAAAAATTGATACGTTTGGGGCACGTCTAAGATCTTCTGGTAGTTTATTCAAGTTGTGTGCAGCATAACTGCTAAATGCAGCTTGACCATGTTTAGTTTGGACTCTGGGCTTTACTAGCTGACCTGTGTTCATGGATCTAAGAGCCCTGCTCGGTTTATATTCATCAAACATTTCAGAAATGTATTCAGGGCCGAAACCATTCAGTAATTTATACATTAAAAGCACCACTTCTATCTATTCTGTAACTGACTGGAAGCCAGTGCAAAGATTTAAGAACTGGAGTGATGTGCTCTGTTCTCTTGGCCCTGGTTAACATTCTAGCAGCAGCATTATGAATGAGCTGCAGCTGTTTTACAGTCTTTTTGGGGAGTCCAGTTAAGAGGCCATTACAGTAGTCAACCCTACTAGAGATGAAAGCATTGAAGAGATTCTCTTGGTCTTTATGGGACACCAAGCCCTCGATTCTGGCTATATTTTTAAGATGATAGAATGCTGTTTTGGTGACCGCTTTGATATGACTGTTAAATGTGAGTTCTGAGTCAGAACACCAAGATTACGAACACCAAGATTACCCACTTGGTACCTGGTTTTTAGGGCCCGAGAATTCAGCTCTTTACTAATACTCATTCTTTTATTTTTGTTGCCAAACACAATAATCTCTGTTTTATCTTGGTTTAATTGTAGACAATTTTGGTTCATCCAGGTATTTATGTGCTCTATACAGTGAGTCTATTGAGCTGTTGTCATATGGTTCGAGATCCATATATATTTGAGTATCATCTGCATAGCTATGGTAGTTGTTGTTCTGTAGAATTTGGCCCAGAGGTAGCATATAGAGTTTGAACAGAAGCAGTCTGAGAACTGATGCCTGGGGAACTCCGCATGTTGTAGCCACCTTATCAGATTCATGATTACCAATGGTGACAAAGTAACTCCGGCCATCTAGATAAGATCTATTAGTGAAACAAAATATTAACAATATCCTTGACTGTTTTATAACTCTTTGATATTAAGTTAGCTTTATGCAAATCGTCTTACCTGTATGGGCCTAGTAATCAAACATTTGAATGGATTTTTCTATCAAGAATTTAAATGTGGTGGATTTTCATTTTATATATGTTTAGAGCCTTATTAAACAAATGAAAATACTATAGCCTGTGTTCTTTGAAATAGTCATTTTTTCTTAGTCTTATGTTTCGTAAGACCTCCAATAAAAAAACAACGAAATTCTTCTTCAAATAATTCATCTAAAAGCCCTGGTGGTTTTAGTGTTAATAACTGATTAGGCATGTGACAGTACAAGTCTCGTAACAGGCGCTTTGTCTCACCCGGCTCTCTTCGGTTAATGTAGAGTAATTAACAGTAATTCGTCGACTTTAGTCCATTGTAAATAACCAAATAACATGTTCTGTTCAAACACCATTTTATTAGAATATTTAGGGAAAAAAACAATCGTTCTTTACCTCTGAAAATATTACTGAAACAATGATGGGTTGAACGTGTGGCCCGTTTAACAACCGAAACATCCTTCATGTAAACACGCTATGTTATGTACTTTTGAATAATGAATTATATTTTCGTTTGGGTCTTCTGTGGCATATTGTACTTTATGAAAGAAATGTGGTGGGAAAAAACATTCTATTAGACTATGTTATACAAAAATCTAAATTACGATTCAGTAAGGTCAGAGGTTGCGTGACAGTTGGGAGTTTATGGATTCAAACACAGTAACGTAGCATTCTATGAATAGGATTATTGTAGACAATATTCCGGTGATTTGAATGTTTTATTAAGGCCATTTAAAAACAGACACAGGTTTGAATTAAAAGCAGTAAACACTTCAGGCACGTGTCGACATACTCACAGATGCCCCCTGGTGGCCATTCTTATTTCTTATTTTATGTTTTTGTCCATGTCGCATGGCACTGTGGTATACCGCAGTATAACGAGGCATGCCCGCCCCCTTGGAGCTGGAATTAGATGAGTGACATCTATAGGTAAATTAAAAATGATTAATCGAGTATTTCTGTTGTCTTTAAAATTAGTGTTATTATTTGTTTTAATTAAAACGGTAACGTTATGATTTTCAGAAGATACTCCCCCAGCCAGGATCAAGAATTACAAACTACCGACTCACAAAATAACTTCCCGGACGGATGAATTTGAAGGGGGATCGGAAGATGAAATTTTTCCACTTTGTACCAATAACAATTTTGAGTCGTTAATTAGTTCCCAGGAGCTCTACCAACTGACCATTCCACCTTCGTCGAAATTGTCAAATGTACAGAATTTTGTACAAATTCACCGAAACGAAGATTCTGACTGGTCAAATAATGAGTGCGTTGACAACGTTTGTGGATAGGTTATGAATATTATTATTATATTTTTTTTTTTTCAAAAAACATTTTATACATGCATGCTAATTAATACTTGTGGACAAAGTAACCCTACAAACCACACGCGTGTTCTAAAACAACAATCCTTGGATAGATTTCTTCAACGTGCTCCATCTGTAATAAGTGGTAAGTAAAGACAAATATGATATATTGTAAAAGCGTATTGTCAAACTATTATTTATTTATTTTTTTACTATGCATCCCTTTCAGAACACGTAGATGTAGCAGTCACCAAAGATCCACAAGATGGCAGTGTTGATCAACTTGGTTCGCAAGACGGCCAACATCCAATGCAAGGGGGCAACAATGGCTTGATGAATGCAAGTGACGAAGTTTTACTGACTGCATGTTGCTATTCATAAAGCGGCACCAGTCCTGATTCACAACCATTCTGCAGATACTTATAACGAGTCAGTTTTAGAGTGCGAGACTTCCATTGAAGAAGAGCAGAGCGAATCCCACTATCTGTTTAGAAAGGAATTTGCTAAAGTTTTAAAAGTTAGGGAAAATCAATTACACAGACGTATGGTCGAACTGATGAGGAGTCAATGGCGTCAGGATAGAATAGTCTGGAGAAATAAGCTTCCCCAACTCATACACAAAAATCTGAAAAAAAACACATAGTCTGTAAAACTCTTTAATATGGAGCCAACAGACTATGACACCCTGACTGAAGAGATTAAATAATTAAATCCAGCTTCTCACATACAGCCATCTGCGCCAAGTCCATCATACATAAACAATAATGCATAGGGTGAAGTAAATAAGTTATGCCCAGAAACATCAGATACAGCTTCAAGTTCATCACACACAGACTATGAGGCATTGATTAATCAAATTAAGGAATTACAGTGAGGGAAAAAATTATTTGATCCCCTGCTGATTTTGTGTGTTTGCCCACTGACAAAGAAATGATCAGTCTATAATTTTAATGGTAGGTTTATTTGAACAGTGTGAGACAGAATAACAACAAAAAAATCCAGAAAAACGCATGTCAAAAATGTTATAATTTGATTTGCATTTCAATGAGGGAAATAAGTATTTGACCCCTCTGCAAAACATGACCTAGTACTTGGTGGCAAAACCCTTGTTGGCGTTTCTTGTAGTTGGCCACCAGGTTTGCACACATCTCAGGAGGGATTTTGTCCCACTCCTCTTTGCAGATCTTCTCCAAGTCATTAAGGTTTTGAGGCTGACGTTTGGCAACTTGAACCTTCAGCTCCCTCCATAGATTTTCTATGGGATTAAGGTCTGGAGACTGGATAGGCCACTCGAGGATCTTAATGTGCTTCTTCTTGAGCCACTCCTTTGTTGCCTTGGCTGTGTGTTTTGGGTCATTTTCATGCTGGAATACCCATCCACGACCCATTTTCAATGCCCTGGCTGAGGGAAGGAGGTTCTCACCCAAGATTTGACGGTACTTGGCCCCGTACCTCGTCTCTTTGATGTGGTGAAGTTGTCCTGTCCCCTTAGCAGATAAACACCTCCAAAGCATAATGTTTCCACCTCCATGTTTGACGGTGGGGATGGTGTTCTTGGGGTCATAGGCAGCATTCCTCCTCCTCCAAACACGGCGAGTTGAGTTGATGCCAAAGAGCTCGATTTTGGTCTCATCTGACCACAACACTTTCACCCAGTTTTCCTCTGAATCATTCAGATGTTCACTGGCAAACTTCAGACGGGCCTGTAGATGTGCTTTCTTGAGCAGGGGGACCTTGCAGGCGTTGAAGGATTTCAGTCCTTCACGGCGTAGTGTGTTACCAATTGTTTTCTTGGTGACTATGGTCCCAGCTGCCTTGAGATCATTGAAAAAATCCTCCCATGTAGTTCTGGGCTGATTCCTTACCATTCTCATGATCATTGCAAATCCACGAGGTGACATCTTGCATGGAACCCCAGACCGAGGAAGATTGACAGTTCTTTTGTGTTTCTTCCATTTGCGAATAATCGCACCAACTGTTGTCACCTTCTCACCAAGCTGCTTGGCGATGGTCTTGTAGCCCATTCCAGCCTTGTGTAGGTCTACAATCTTGTCCCTGATATCCTTGGACAGCTCTTTGGTCTTGGCCATGGTGGAGAGTTTGGAGTCTGATTGATTGATTGCTTCTGTGGACAGGTGTCTTTTATACAGGTAACAAGCTGAGATTAGGAGCACTCCCCTTAAGAGTGTGCTCCTAATCTCAGCTCGTTACCTCCATAAAAGACACCTGGGAGCCAGAAATCTTTCTGATTGAGAGGGGATCAAATATTTATTTCACTCATTAAAATGCAAATCAATTTATAAAAGTTTTGACATGCGTTTTTCTGTATTTTTTTGTTGTTATTCTGCCTCTCACTGTTCAAATAAACCTACCATTAAAATTATAGACTGATCATTTCTTTGTCATTGGGCAAATGTACAAAATCAGCAGGGGATCAAATAATTTTTTCCTGAATTTTTTCCTGAATCAGCTCATCACATGTTGCCTATACAATCAAATCCACGACAACCATCACCACCACCATCACCACAGGCGTCCTGTAGAGGTTTTGGGAATCAGTTGGGTAGAGGCATTGACACAAATATTGTTTATCGCAATACATTTAGCAACATTGAAATCCAACAGCATCTCAATTTTACTCACATGAATCAAATGTATGATTTTTCTGCTTTCTATGTTAATGTGTTAGAAATGATGAATGACCTATTTGACAGGGCCAATGCTCATGCTGAGCCTAGAGATGTACTGCAATTAGAACTTAGGGTGGGATTCAATTTTGAACAGTAATTCTCATGTTTTGGAAAATGGAAATGCAAACGTTGATCAATTTCTGGTTATAGTAGAGCATCTTGTACAGTCCATTTATTAATCTTAGCTGATAAAACCCTAGAATTGCTTGTACAGATAGTTAGGAACCCGCAGCGTTCGGGGCTCAGAAGGAAAGCAGACAGTCTTTTGAAATCTGAGATAATAAACAGCAAAAAGGCCCATCACATTATTCCTCAGAATTCAGACAACAGTTTATGTTTTGCCATTAGATTGGCTCATTTGCTTGATCCTGATTGTACTGATTTTCAAGGCCTACAAAAAGCTTACGATATTCAAAGGGCCGTAGGTTTATCCATTTATCAACCTGTTGCATTTTCTGATATAATCAAATTTGAAAGCTCACTAGGCATCAAAATTGTGGTTCTGTATAATAGTAAACGTATGATTCAGCCATCCTGAAATTCCAAAATACCCCAACCCCTCATCCACAGACACTGTATCCGTTTGTACAAGACAATCATTTTCACGATATTACCAACATTAAGGGTTTCATGGGTACTCCCAACGTATGTAATGCGTGTCACACAGGATATACCAGATTAGGGGCCATTCATGTAGGTACAACTGTTCCGAATGCATTGACGCAGACTGTCCATTTCAGCTTGAGAAACTCACAAAGTGTCATGATTATAACCATACATGCCGCTCAGCTTACTGCTATGAAAAACATAAGCTTGCCTCATGGCATCCAGTGGCAGCTAATTTTAACAGCTGGTGTGACATCATCAAGAAATGTCTGTTGTGTCATGCCAATTATAACCTAAAAATCAATAACCTCAAACCACACAAATATGCCATAAAGCGGTGTCCAATATTGAAGGGGCTTTTGGATGATGCTGGCCTATTTGGAAAGCCCCACAAATGTTATATTCAATCATTGTTAGAAGAGAAGCCAGCAGAAAAAATATTTTTTTACGAATTTAGGACTAGACAAATTGATACTTTGGCTTACAACTGCCTATACAGTTGTGCTCAAAAGTTTGCATACCCATGGAGAATTGGTAATATATGTATCATTTGTAAAGAAAACATGAGTGAGCAGGCAAAACACGTCTTTTATTTCTTATGGGATTCACATTCAGCTGTAGGTCATAACAGAATGGCACAATCATAAAACAAAAAAGAACTGACCCCTGTTCAAAAGTCTGCATACCTTTAGTTCTTAATACTGTGTATTGCCCCCTTTAGCATCAATGACAGCGTGCAGTCTTTTGTAATAGTTGTCTATGAGGCCACAAATTCTTGCAGGTGGTATAGCTGCCCATTCGTCTTGGCAAAATGCAGGTCATGAAAATCTTTGGTCATCTTGCATGAACCGCACGTTTGAGATCTCCCCAGAGTGGCTCGATGATATTAAGGTCAGGAGACTGTGATGGCCACTCCAGAACCTTCACCTTTTTCTGCTGTAACCACTGGAGGGTCAACTTGGCCTTGTGCATAGGGTCATTTTCGTGCTGGAAAGTCTAAGAGTGTCCCATGCGCTGCTTTCGTGCAGAAGAATGCAAATTGTCTGCCAGTATTTTCTGATAACATGCTGCATTCATCTTGCCATCAATCCAGAGCAGCCTGTATTTCTCCTGAGGTTTCCTGTGGGTTTTTCTTTGTATCCTGAACAATTCTTCTGGCAGTTTTGGCTGAAATCTTTCTTGGTCTACTTGACCTTGGCTTGGTATCATGTGATCCCCAAATTTTCCACTTCTTAATAAGTGATTGAACAATACTGACTGGCATTTTCAAGGCTTTGGATATCTTTTTATATCCTTTTCCATCTTTATAAAGTTCCATTACCTTGATACTCAGGTCTTTTGACAGTTATTTTCTGCTCCCCATGGCTCAGTATCTAGCCTGCTCAGTGCATCCACGTGGGAGCTAACAAACTCATTGACTATTTATACACAGACACTAATTGCAATTTAAAAAGCCACAGGTGTGGGAAATTCTCCTTTAATTGCCATTTTCACCTGTGTCACCTTGTGTATTTATAACAAGGCCAAACATTCAAGGGTATGTAAACTTTTGATCAGGGCCATTTGGGTGATTTCTGTTATCATTATGATTTAAAAAGGAGCCAAACAACTATGTGATAATAAATGGCTTCATATGATCACTATCCTTAAATAAAAGACAGTTTTTTGCATGATCAATCATATTTTCAAAATCAATGCCAAGATTTCACAATTTCTGCCAGGGTATGCAAACTTATGAGCACAACTATATGGCAATTCTTAATGCAATGGAATCAAATAGAGGAGGGCAGAACATTTACAAGTATTAAGTATAAATCTATAATTAATCTAATTTTTTGTCTGCTTATGATTTAACCCTCCAAATATTTTCAGAATATCAGTCAAACAATTCCTTACTTTGAAAGGGCTTCATCAGATTACATGCAGTGGAAAAGCAGCATCTCCAACGATGACATGGGGGTTGGTGACTCCTATCCCAGGAAGGTTTGCAGGTGGAGGGATAGCAATTTCAAATGCTGAGCACATCACCATACACCCGCACATGACATTAACAACGCAGACCCAAAGAAACATAAACCAAGTTTAACTGCTTTACGTTTACCTGATTTGCACACAGTTTCAGAGTGATTATGGACAAGTCACCTTGGCAGATTTTCTCCAGGTTGTTCAGGTTGGTTGGACCATGCTTGTTGGCCGCAAGTAGTTTCTTCAAGTAGTTCTACAGACTCTAGGTGGGATTGAGTTCAGGATTTTGACTGAGCCACTGTCGGACATTCAACTTTTTGTTATTGAGCAAGTTCAGTTTTGATTTGGCATTTAGCTTGGGATAATTGTCTTGCTTAAAGGGGAATTTCCTCCCAAGCTGACCTTTTTTTAAGCAGGTAAATTGAAAGCAAGTGCTCTTGATGTATTTCCCAGTATTTACTCCATCTATTCTTCCTTCAATTTTAACAAGATGGTACTGTTGACAAGCATCCCCATAGCATGAAAGTGCTATACCATACTTCACTGAAGAGATGTTTTGTCTTGAGGCATGGGCAGTGTTAGGTTTGCGCCACACATATCACTTTGAGATGTCAAAATTTGACTTATCTGGCCACAAAAACCTTGGTCAGATAAGCGACCCGCCAGATATGTTTATAGATGGTACTTTTTGAATATGTTCTTACTTCTTGCCACACTACAGGCTAGTGTTATGTAGAGCTCTTGATGTCGTTGAATGGTGCACCATTACTATAACAATAACGTCCATTCCTGTAGGCTTCACCTACTGTCACGCACCATTCTATTAAACTTCTGTAGAATGCACTTAGGCCTGTATTTTCCTTCAGAATAACATGCTGATCAGATTTTTTATTATTGTGTCATAGCAATATGGAATGTCTTCCCTGTTCAGCCTATATTCGAATATTAGCCAACCACATTATCTTAAGTGTGCACAAGTTGGGTCTGGTAAATAACAATTTGCAATTTGCCGACTTTGGTGTGATTGTTCCAATTATCAAAAATCGTGGAAATTGAATGAATTGAACCAAGAACTTAACTGACCCAAAGACAAATTCATTACAGCAAATATAGTAAATACAGATTGACAAATGTAGTCAAGACTGCCATGGTCAAAGTTCAATCATAACAAATTGTTGGATTCAGGAGGCAGCATCCCCATCCTCCAGGGTCTGCATTATTTATAGACTCATTAATGTCATTCTACATGCGTGTACTCAGTATACAATATTGAAGTTTTACTTCAGCGTTTCCCAAATATGTTTTAGAAAAATATTTTTGCTACTAAATTGTTGTACAACTTTATACTGAACCACAAACAAGGTGTACAAAAGCAAAACCAAAAAGGAGAGTATTCTTTTTTATATATAAAAAGGTACATTATTATTGAAATATAACTTTGTATAGCCATGGCTGAATGTAAAACTTCATAATTTTCAGCAGTGTCAACATGAATTTATTAGGCTGGCTGCTAGATTTGACTTTTGTTTGATGCTATATGAATTGGTTCATGATTGTTTGTCATCATTCTTAAGAAAATAAATGTTACCTTTTTGACTGTCTCTGAGCTTGATAGAGATTTCTATGTGATGCCTCCCAGGAGAGATGCAAATAGGAAAATCTCATGTTGTCACCTTAGGCACATCAACCGCATGCAGTTTGAGATGACAGAAAATATCACTTTCCTTGGCCTGTCTAATGATTGTTTTTTTTAGCTTGGAGCAAAACCTGGAAATGTTTATTTAATGTTGATTTATGTAGCCTCTACTGTGCAGGCACATGTTTTGAAAATAACATAATTTTGATGTAATGTTCATTAGGAATGTATCAACTTTCACGTATGGCAATGTTCAAAAGGGTTAACAGATGTCAGCCTAGTGGTCAGGCTGGTAAGAATGTTTGCCCCATAATCGAAAGATTGTTGGTTTGAATCCCCAAACCAACTAGGTGAAAATATTTTACATTTTTGTGCCTGTGAGTGAAGTACTTTATTCTAATTGTTGGTCTGGATAAGAAATCTAATGTTTAAATCAAATAAACACCAGAACTATACAGTCTCACCCTAGTTGTAATGATTTGTGATATTTTAGATTTAAGGCCCAATTCATATTCTAAATTGAGAAAAATTTGTAGTTGAAGCACAGAATACACTGATGAAACAATGTTTATAGTATTACATATTTGTGACATTTGAGGTTTTATTACTCAGAATGAGATTGACATGCATAGAGTTAGACAAGGGACATTCCCTTGTCAGTGGTTGTGGAGGGACATTCCCTCCACAACCACAACCCAGTCAGTTTTCTGCCAACCAAGTCCAAGCTTCCACTGCATTGCATAATACAAAATATGGACTGAATACATTTCCACCATTGTCAAAACATGTTTAGCATTTTCTAAATTACCCTTTTGTTATGGACTCCTAAGAAATGTGTAATTGTTGACAATGATTATTGCATTCAGAAACAAATGGACTACACACTGACAATGTTATGCAGATTAAAAAGTCATTATTGGGGAATGAGTTCTTACTGCGGCATTCGCATAGTTGAATGTAATATCATGCTTCAAGCTTGGAGGTGGACCCAGATGCAGACACGGACACAGGCAACTTGTTTCAAGTTAACAATGATTTATTTGTTTGGTGAAGAGTAGTCGAGGAAGGCAGGGTCGATACTGGGCTGGCAGCAGAGGTACAGGCAAGCGGCAGGCAGAGAGGAGTCGTGGGCAGGCAGGAGATCGTTACACAGGCTGGCGGTGAAGGTACAAGTAGTTAGTAGACAGACTCGTTGTAGACGGGCAGGAACAGTACTGGTAATAGCTAACGGGGTTATTGCGGGAAAGCTTGGTACAAACACACAAGGCCAACTGGCACAGGACCAACATAGACCTACTGGCTAAATACCCAAGCGACTAATGGGCGGATGGGAGACACCTTATTTGAGAAAATAAGCAGTGGCTTCCTAACAGCTGCACTCTTCAACCAGGAGTTAGCTGATATTCTGCTCATCCACACAAGATGATATCAGGGGGACATTAGACACTGCCTGCCTTTCTGACATTAGACAGAAAGGCAGGCAGGCAGATAAAGAGACAAAGTCATATGGACAGACAGAAATGCTGGCAAGCTTATATTTAGACTTTATAGTCATTGGGGATCTAAACAATAAATGATAACATTTGGTCTTTATTTCATTCAATGTCAATGTTGTCATAATGATCCTTTCCCACCCCAAAACAAAGGGGAAATAAAACCACCTTCTTATGTTTAATTACCCTTAGGTATATATAGCCTGGAAAAAATTAAGAGACCACTCCTAATTTTTCTTAAATCAGCACCTCTACATGTATGGCAGCCATTCCATTCCAATGCCTGTTAAATTCCAACACAGGCACACATCATTTTACTTAATGAGGTATGGCAAACAGCAGCTGGGGTGAAGAATCTTGATAACATTATGCAGACTGTCACTGGAAAATATGTAAGGGGAGCAGATGTGGATCAGATTATGATCATGTATTGTATCATAAATCACGTGCTTTCATTTTGCTTTCAATCTTGTTCTATAGGCCCCACATTTGATCTCTTTACATTTTCACTTGTCTGTTGTTTGTCTTAAAACAATGTAGTCGTGCTCTCACCCATAGCAGTTAGGGGTCAAAGGTTGGGGGGTGACCAAAATATACTGCTTTTTACAAATGTGATTCTGTTTTCACATGAAACAAAATACCTTGCTATTGTTAAAGCTTTTAGAATGGATTTGTGTGAAGTGCACGGACAGTTCAAAACAGGCTCCTGGGGCAAGGCTGAAGTTGTGCAAAGCTAGAAAAAAGCCCTTCATCAATGAGAAGCAAAGAAGAGCCAGGCTGAAGTTTGCAAAAGACCATAAGGATTGGACCGTAGAGGAATGGAGTAAGGTCATCTTCTCTGACAAGTCAAATTTTCAGCTTTGCCCAACACCTGGTCGTCTGATGGTTAGACAGAGATCTGGAGATGCCTACAAGCCACAGTGTCTCGCACCCACTGTGAAATTTGGTGGAGGATCAGTGATGATCTGGGGATGCTTCAGTAAGGCTGGAATCGGGCAGATTTGTCTTTGTGAAGGACGCATGAATCCAGCCAAGTACAAGGTTATCCTGGAAGAACACCTGCTTCCTTCTGCTCTGACAATGTTCCCCAACTCTGAGAATTGTTTTTTCCAGCAGGACAATGCTCCGTGCCACACAGCCAGGTCAATCAAGGTGTGGATGGAGGACCACCAGATCAGGACCCTGTCGTGGTCAGCCCAATCTCCAGACCTGAACCCCATTGAAAACCTCTGGAATTTGATCAAGAGGAAGATGGATGGTCACAAGCCATCAAACACATTTTGGTGCCAGGAGTGGCATAAAGTCACCCAATAGCAATGTGACAGACTGGTGGAGAGCATGCCAAGACGCATGAAAGCTGTGATTAAAAATCAGGGTTATTCCACCAAATATTGATTCCTGAACTCTTCATACATTAAAACATTAGTAATTTGTTGTTGAAAAATGAAAATGAATTTGTTTTCTTTGCATTATTTGTGGTCTGAAAACAATGCATCTTTTTTGGTTATTTTGACCAGTTGTTATTTTCTACAAATAAATACTCCAAATGACAATATTTTTATTTGGAATTTGGGAGAAATGTTGTCAGTAGTTTATAGAATAAAACAAAACTGTTAATTTTACTCAAACACATACCTATGAATAGTAAAACCAGAGAAACTGATCATTTTGCAGTGGTCTCTCAGAGCTGTATAAGGGACAGACACAGAACATTTAAATATCCTGTAATTTGTAGGAGACAGATGTTTCAAGGGGTTAGTTAAGTAACTCCTTGTTTCTAGAAGTCATGACCAAACTTTCAATCTGCATTGAGTGACTGGTTGTGCCCTTTTAGGTGTTTATTTATTAATACTAACACAACTAAATAAATGATAAATAACTTTTAGGCAGAACCACTGGGTGAGGCTGCTCAGTCCTGGGTTTCCAGAGGTGGAACCTTTGGGGGTATTGGTGTGGGTGGTCACAGAGTCAGCTCTGCGCTCTCCTATTTTCCATTGCCCAGTTCTATGCCTTATTGTCCCTTTTATCCTACCCCTGATGAGGCTAGATTTGTTTAAGCTTTGCCTGATGAGGCTGGATTTGTTTAAGAATTGACTCATCAGAGTTTGAAAGCTGAACTGTACTTAACAACCTCCTGTCTTTGCAGCTCTTGACATCATGGCGTTGGTTCGACACTGATGTAGAAACTACCATTGTGTCACACTTACCGGAATACAAGAAGGCTTACATCATACCCACAAAAATAATTGGAAAAGAGCATCCTACCTGTGCATATTTCTACCCTGTCATGTTCACCATAACTTCTAATGTCACTTAAAAAAAATCCATAGTGCCCATCACACTGCAAAGAAAATGCTAATCCATTAATTTCAATTTGCTAATCGGATAAGGCATTTCTGCCTTTTTGCATTGGAAGGGGTGCATGAACCAACGATGGAATGTGATGTTTTATTAGTTAAACACTTCTTGAAAATGCTTTTTATAACCCCATCTGTGTTTTCCAGAAAAAAGGTGGTATGATGGCATATAAAACTGAGAGTCTATAGGTTACAAGGATTGTTAGTGGATTCTTATGAATGCAGAGGTGCAGAGGCACACAAGCATCAGAAGAGCTGTTTGAAGGTAGACGTATCCACTAGCTTTTCAATAAATTATCAAATATGGGTCTAGAGAAGTACTGTATGTTTTTTTTAAACCTCATAGATATAGGAAAGCCCCATCAACACCTTGATCATTTATAATGGTCTCCTTGTTAGAAGCGAAGTGTGGCTAAAAAGCATAATTGTGTGAATGCCTATAAATAAAGCTTGACACAATCTTCAAATCTCTTAACTCCATTGAGAGTTTTTGCTGGCATTTTGGGCTTTATTAGATTAGATTAGATTCAACTTTATTGTCATTGAACAGTATAAGTACAGAACAATAAAATTCAGTTAGCATCTAACCAGAAGTGCAAATAGAAGTGTTTACAAATAACAAGTAAATGTATATTACAAGTGGAATGTATAGATGTGCAATGAAGGCAAATGCAGTACAAATGGCAATACTAAATGTCCAATTAAGGCAAATAGAGAAGGGCAGAAAATGTGCAAGTATTAAGTATAGTGTATGTTACAAGTGGGATAATAGTTGTGCAGGTACAAATGGCAATTCTAAATGGCATTCTAGATGTGCAGTCTAGGCAAATTGAAGGAGTAAGGTGGCATGTGCAACCAGGATGCAGAGATAGCAGCAATGAGGTCCCCGAGGTAGACATGTGTATGTAACAACTGTAAAAATGCAAGCACGATGGCAGTTCTAAATGTGCAGAGAGGCAAATTGAATGTGCAAGGTGCATGTGCAATTGAAATGCATGGATAGCAGCAGTGAGGTTCCCGAGGTAGACACATACCTGTAACAACTGAAAACTTCCATTATCATACTTTGGAAAGCAGTGTAAGAGTAGTACAACAAGGTCCCTGAGAGGCGGGGGGGGGTATTTTTAGTGATGGGTCATAGTGTTCACAGAGTTCTCTGGGTCACAGTGTTCAGCAGGGTTACAATAGATGGAAAGAAACTGTTCCTGAGCCTGCTGGTGTGGGAATGAAGGGACATATACCATCTGCCTGATGGTAGGAGGGCAAATAGTTGGCATGGATGTGAAGAGTCCCTGATGATCCCGCACGCCCTGCGCAGACACCGCTTGCGCTGGAGGTCTACAACGGCAGGAAGCTGGGCACCAGTGGCGCAGTTAGTCTGAATGCTCTTGATTGTGCAGTGGTAAGAGTTCACAAGGATCTTGGAGGACAGGCAGGCATCCTTCAGCCTCCTAAATAAATACCTTTTTGACCTGGGCTGAGGTATTGAGGGTCCAGGAGAGGTCCTCAGAGATGTGGACACCCAGGAATTTGAAGCTGGACACAACCTCCACCTCAGTGCCATCAATGAGAACTGAGGTGTGACTGCAGCCTTTAGACTTCCTGTAATCCAAAATGAGCTCCTTGGTTTTCTTTGCACTGAAGGCCAGGTTGTTGTCAGCGCACCAGACCGCCAGGCACTTAACCTTCTCCTTGTAGGCTGACTCGTCATTGTCACTGATCAGGCCTACCACCATGGTGTCGTCTGCGAACTTGACGATGGTGTTGGAACGATGTACAGAAATGCAGTCGTGGGTGAAGAAGGAATGCAGGAGACGGCCCAGCACACAGCCTTGTGGAAAACCAGTGTTCAGGATCAGGGTGGAGGAGGTGAATTTGTCTAACCTGACAGACTGGGTTCTGTTGGTTAGGAAGTCCAAAGTCCAGTTGCAGAGAGAGGGGCTGATCTCCAGGTCATGGAATTTGTTGAATGCTGAGCTAAAATTTATGAATAGCATTCTCACATAGGTGTTGGTTTTGTCCAGGCTGGTCAGGGCACAGTGTAATGCTGTGGAGATGGCGTCCTCTGTAGACCTGTTCGACTGGTAGGGATCCAGTGTTGGGGGGAGGCAGGACTTAAGGTGAGCCAGGACTAGTCTTTTGAAGCACTTCATGGTTGTGGGGGTGAGTGCGACAGATCATAGGTCATTCAGGCTAGACGCAGTCAACTGCTTCAGCACTGGCACAATGGTTGCGATCTTGAAGCACATTAGGACAACCGCCTGGGCCACTGACAGGTTGAAAATGTCGGTGAAGACCTCATCTTAGCTGCCCAGCACAAGCTCTGAGCACATGCCTGGGGACGCCATCAGGACCAGCAGCCGTGCGTGCATTCACCCTGTTCAGTGCAGACGACACATCTGCGGTGGACAGACGGGGGGGGGGTTGTTTGTGGGGAGTTCATCTTTATTGGCTGGCTCTTTGTTGTCACTGTCGAAGCGTGCGTAGTACCTGTTTAACTCGACGGTGACGGAGATGTCGCTGGCTGTGGGGGTAGTGTTCTTTGGCTTGTAGTCTGTGATGGCTTGGATGCCCTGGCACATGCATCGGGATTTGGAATTGTTATTGCAGTGCTCCTCAATCCACAGTTTGTGGTCATTTTTAGCCACCTTGATGCCTCTTTTCAGGTTGGCCCTGGATGAGCTGTAGGCCTCCGCATCGCTAGATCTGAAAGCAGCATCGTGTGCATTCTGGTTGAGGAAGGTCAAGTTGGGAAATATCCCTGGGAGGTAATGTTCAAAACAGTTTTACAATGGCAATTGACTCAAAATAGAGAAAATGTCACATACTGTTAGAATGTGTTTATTCTTGAAAGATGTATAAACTCCCCCTCTGATTTATGCTAATTTTATAACACCTGCTAGGGGTGGGTGTATTGAAACACAGCCAATAAAGCCTGGGAAGATGGAGAGGAAATAAATAACATATGGCAAGGTTGGTACGGGACAATAACATGCGTGACAATCAGGGTTAATTAAGTGTGATTAACAATGCTGGGTGTTAATGTTTTAATTAAGAGGTAGGATTGGAACAACACAAAACATTAAGTCTGCTTTAAAATTCTAGGTAACACTGCCTCTTATTTTGCCAACATAGTATAAGAGC
This sequence comes from Esox masquinongy, assembly GCA_016801175.1. Classification (NCBI taxonomy): domain Eukaryota; kingdom Metazoa; phylum Chordata; class Actinopteri; order Esociformes; family Esocidae; genus Esox; species Esox masquinongy. The sequence continues at coordinate 22,586 of JACXGI010006080.1, read as the reverse complement.
AATCAAACATGTCTATGCAATTTAATAATGATTTATACCCCAGGTAATCTGGTCCAGGGGTGGCAAGGGATTTAACACTGTCTTGGCGGTTGGACTTAGACAATGACTGAAGGGCAAAAGGTTACTTTAATACAGAAAATGCAAAAATAAATCATGATGCTTTAGAGCTCTACAAATTTGAAAAGTATCTAGTCAACAGCATCAGCTGGACCTTCAGAACGCCTGTGAGGCAAATGACCACCAGATACTACAAGCAAAGGGCCCTAGGTTTGAGCAGTGTGGCAGTAGATTGGTTCAAGTCATTTCTGTCATCAAGGCATCAGAGTGTTTGATGACAATGGGAACTTGTCTGAAGCACTGTTAACAACCGTGGAGTGTCACAAGTGAGGGTTTTAAAGCACTCATCTTCCTGTTCTGTTATGTATACAATATGAAATATGTTTGTTCTTGTCAGCTTTTTTCTATTTTCAGACAATTCATCTATTTTGGTGTCACATAACGATAAGTCAACGGTAGAGAACTAGCTCAGTGCAGAACTGGGGTTTATCAGCAACTGTAATAGTTTCATGGTATCTTTATTAGATACATTATCTCTTCATTTGGGGAAAACTGAGTTAATTTTATTTGGCTCTAAAATTACAATAGGTAGATCATCAGGCTTAGTCGGTGTCATAGTAGGTGAAACAGCAGTTACAGCCATGAACTATGTAACGTTCTTGGGTTGCTATCTGGACAGCTTTTTGACGGGGAAGAACACGGGACAGAAAGTTATTTCCAAGGTTAAAAGGAATGTCAAATATTTGGCTAGAAAATCAATATTTCTGAATAAAGATACCATGAAACTATTACAGCCTCATTGTGATTATGCATGCACTACTTGGTACAGTCACCCCCTAAAGATCATTAAGAGCAAACTGCAAACAGGGCAGAATAAAATGGTAAGTGTTATTCTAAATCTTCAATCTGATAATCATGTTAGCCCATTTCAACTCAGAGAACTTGAGTAATGATTGATATAAGTGTCACTTAGCTTAAGATTTAAGTTGGCCCATAGAATTCTGGATAGCACAGTTCCCTTTATCTAAAAAGCTACTTTACTAAAGTCAGGGACTATCATTACTATGCCACAAAAGGCAGTGCCACAGATTTTTTACCATCATGTTTGAGTTCTGCTGATCAGAATAAATTTCCATATACAGGTAGCAAGCAAGCAAGCAAGTTTATTTATATAGCACAATTCATACATCGAAGCAATTCAATGTGCTTTACAAAGAAAAAGAAAAAAAATATATAAAAACACAATAACATAAAAACAAATACTCAAATGAAAACATCAAAACAAATGAAAACATCATAATAATAAAAAAATACAATAAGAAAACATTAAGATTAAAAATGGGATAAAAACATAGGAAGCTATAAGGCTAAACAGTGTGGTTAAGTTTAAGTGCTCAGTCATAGGCATGTGAAAAGAGAAGTGTTTTTAACCTGGATTTAAAAATTGATACATTTGGGGCACGTCTAAGATCTTCTAGTAGTTTATTCCAGTTGAGTACAGCATAAGTGCTAAACGCAGCTTCTCCATGTTTAGTTTGGACTCTGGGCTCTACTAGCTGACCTGTGTTCATGGATCTAAGAGCCCTGCTCGGTTTATATTCTTCAAACATATCAGAAATGTATTCAGAGATTTATAAACTAAAAGCACCACTTTGAAATCTTTTTTGTAACTGACTGGAAGCCAATGCAAAGATTTAAGAACCGGAGTTATGTGCTCTGAATGAGCTGCAGCTGTTTTACAGTCTTTTTGGGGAGTCCAGTTAAGAGGCCATTACAGTAGTCAACCCTACTAGAGATAAAAGCATGGATGAGCTTCTCTTGGTCTTTTTGGGACACCAGTTTTATCTTGGTTTAATTGTAGACAATTTTGGTTCATCCAGGTATTTATGTGCTCTATACAGTGACTCAGAGAGTCTGTTGAGCTGTTGTCATACGGTTCGCGAGCCATATATATTTGAGTATCATCGGCATAGCTGTGGTAGTTAATGTTGTTGTTCTGTAGAATTTGGCCCAGAGGTAGCATATAGAGATTGAACAGAAGCGGTCCAAGAACTGATCCCTGTGGAATTCCGCATGTCATAGCCACCCTATCAGATTCATGATTACCAATCGTGACAAAGTAACTCCGGCCATCTAGATAAGATCTGAACCAATCAAGGACTGTCCCGGAGAGTCCTACCCAATTTTCTAGCCTATCTATAAGTGTTCTATGATCTACAGTGTCAAATGCTGCACTGAGATCTAATAGAACCAGAACTGTTATTTTATCAGAATAGTATTTAGCCGTATATCATTTAAAACTTAAATCAGGGCCGTTTCAGTACTGTGGTGAGGTCGGAAACCTGACTGAAATTTGTCTAAGAGACCGCTTGAGGTCACAAAATTGCTGAGTTGATTGAAGACAACCTTCTCAATGATCTTGGCTATAAAAGGGAGATTTGATACAGGTCTATAGTTGTTTATTATAGATGCATCCAGTGTTCTCTTTTTTAATAGAGGCTTAATGGCAGCTGTTTTTAGAGACGTTGGGAAAATGCCTGATTGCAGAGAGCTATTAACTATTTGCTGTAGGTCCATTGTTATAGAGTAAAAAATTGTTTTAAAAAAGTCTGATAGCAGTGTGTTGAGACAGCAAGTGGAAGCTTTAAGATGTCGAACTGTTTCTTCTAGGGATTTTTGATCAATTGTGTTAAAATGCGACATAATAACCAAGTTTTGGTGGTCATGGTGACGGTACAGAGTACCTTTTTAGACTGTGCAGTTCTGATGGCCCGTCTAATACTTATAATTTCTTCACTAAAGAAACACGCAAATTCATTACATTTCACAGTGGACATGAATTCTGATGCTATCTGCTTTATTGGGTTTGTAAGCTTGTCGACCATGACAAATAGAGTGTGGGTATTGTTGATATTCTTGTTGATCATTCCCGATAAATGTTGCTGTCTGGCCCTGCGTAACTCATTGTTGAAGCTACCAAGGCTTTGTTTATAGATGTCATAGTGAATTTGAAGTTTAGTTTTCCTCCACTTACAGTCCGCTTTCCTACATTCTCTTTTCAGGGCGCTTACCATCATGGTGGTTCTCCATGGTGTTTTTTGTTTGCTCATAGTTTTCTTTACCTTTACCGGTGCAACACGATCCATGACATTCAATATTTTGGCATTAAAACTATCCAGGATTAAAACTATATCAGGTATGGTAAAGTGTAAAATGCTCCCACCTGCTATAAAAACTGTTGCTGCCAATCAGGGGTTCAAACTGTCCTGTAAGGATAGGTTAAAGATGTAAATCACACTGTGCTAGTGTAGTAATATTTTTTATATTAAGTGTGTATATTTGGATATTTGGATATTGTTTTGATTTAGTGTATGGTACTGACTCCCTTGTCACTTGTGTTTTGCTCAGCTGCTCTAGTTTATAATGAGGTCCACAACGAAAACAAATATTTGGACTTCTTGTGTTTATATCCTCAACAGTTTCTGGTACTGTCACGGTACGGTGAGGTTCAACGCCACCGTGCCGTGCATCCCCTGTTCCCGTCACTCACAAACACATCCCGGACTTGTTTCCTGTCACGTCTTCAACTATTCACACCAGGTCCCAATCATCTCATTAGTATGTGTTTAAATGTTTCCCCTCTGCTCCCCAAATTTGTCGATCATTGTCGTTGCTGTCAGTTGTATTTCACACGTAACCGGCGAGGGCTTCCGTTTGCTGTTTAAAATTCAGCCCTTTTATTTTCATTAAGTTTGTTTGTGCTCAATGTTGTTTTATTAAAAGCCAACATCACCTGCATCCTGCCTGCGCTTGTTTCCTCTCCACCACCACCCATTACAGGTATGCATATCTGTTGCCATGTGAAACATTATTCATGTATTTAAAACAATTAAATAAAAGTAGCATAAAACTTGAATGCAGCAAAACATACAGATCTTACCATAGTAGTAATGGGTACTCTCCATAGTGCTCTGTCTAGAAGTGAAAGCTGCATATCTTTGAGTAATCTTGTCATCCTGAAGTCTGTGTGTGCTCACATTACATGAGTTTGCACCTCGCACACATTGCACATTTGCTCACCCCTGTCTAGACCTTTCCCTTCCAGGTTGTATCCGAGCAATTAACGTCATTAAGGAACCTATGATGACTTGATAAGAGCCAATGACGTTAACCAGAAATGGTTTGTGAATTCCATGTAATGACAAAATCACTGTTTAAAATCATGTGCAATCATTTATAACCAGCTATAGTCTATAGCTAGTCAATTGAGGGCTGGAACTTGTAACTCTTACCAGCCCTGGCATTGAAGGGAAGCATGGCACAGCATGTTCAACCCTGCTGCACTACACCCAATCTTTCACATGTATTTTACCTCAGCAGTTGTCACAAAGTTCACAAAAGTTCCATAGTAAGGTCAGAACCTTGGAAGAAACCTAGAGAGGAGCCAGACACTGAGGGTTGGGCAGTGCACCTCTGGAGCGAAGATTGTAAGAGTTCCTTATCATTTTTGGATCTCATCAATATTTTCATTTTTCAGATGACCAGCAGGTCAATAAATATAGATGGGCTGTGCCCAGAGTCTTTAGGCAGAACCCAAAATTTAATTTAAATATCATTGTGACATGAAAACTCATGTTCCAATGCTGGACACGAACTAACCTACTAGAACTAGTCTAACATGATTACAGTAGGTAACTTTCTTATGTTAAAAATTGTTATGCCATTTTATTAGTTATTATGCCTTTACTAAAGTTATTATGCAGTAATTGCAGATATGATGCAGTTTGTTTTTTTTAGCTTATGCTACAATGTGGTACATGGCAAGAAAATAGTCTTGAAATGATAATTTCTTTCTTTATAAATGTAATTTTTATTCTGAATACAAGCATCAGTTGCGCTCAGGGAAATTTAGAGGGTGAGTTCACAATTATTGGTGGGCCTGCTACCTCTTAGAGGTGGGCTGGAGCTCATATATGATGGTCTCACTTTGGCTCCATCTGTACTAAACAAAAAGAAAAAAAGGTAGCCTCGTATTGATTATAGAATGGATGTGTGTCTGGAAGGTTGTTGGTTTGAATCCTGGTACATAATAGAGCTAAAGAAATGTCAATTAGCTTCTTGCTGGTTGACCTTTCCGTCAGTGTGTTCTTCTTAAGAGCCTCTGTAAAACAAATTTGGTTTGAATAATATATTTTAGCTAACATTACAAATAGCAGCTTTGTGCTTGGTACAATCAGAATGACAATAAAAATGTTTGAAAAGATTTACTGACTCCCATGTCACTTGTGTTTTGCCCAGCTGCTCTTGTTGATAATGACGACCACAACAAAAACAATTATTTAGACTTCTTGTGTTTATATCCTCAACAGGTTGCTCGGATACAACCTGGAAGGAAAGGTCTTGATAGGTATGAACAAACGTGCAATAGTGAAAAGCTTCTTCAGCCTCCGGAAAACTATGTCTGCCACTGGAGTCCACCTCAGCCTGCTGGGACCTCCTTTCGGCAGCGAGGTGAGGTGTCCAGCTATCATGCTGAAGGACCTGATGAAGCGCCAACAGTAGTTGGCGAAGCCCAAAAACCTCTGCAACGGCTTGCCCGTGGTAGGAATGGACCAGTCACGCTCTATGTGGGGTCCCTTCATCTCCACCCCTGAAGAGGTAATATGGAAGCCTAAAAAGGAGATGGATGACTGGAACAACAAACACTTCTCCAATTTAACGTACAATTCATGCTCCAAAAATCTTCCAAGCACTCTGTCAACCATGGCGACATGCAGCGCGCGCGTGGTCCAAATGCACCAATATATCATCAATGTAAACAACTCACTCTGTGCAGCTGCTCAATGACTACCAAGATGTGTGGGTGAGCATACCTTATGGTGGCCTGATTCAGTGCTCGTTAGTCAATGTGGGGGCACAGACCTCCGTCCTTTTTCTTCACAAAGAAAAAACTCAAAGCAGGTGAAGTAGTGGGACGAATAAAGCCCTGCTGTAGCATCTCAGCGACGTATATGTTCATAGCCTCTGTCTCTGCGTAGGAGAAGGGGTATATGTGGCTTCTGGGCTGTGGCGTGTCTCTCTTCAGGTCTATTGTGCAGTCACAGGGCTGATGAGGACACAGCCACATCCCCTGGGTTGTGGAGAAGACGCGGTCTAGGTCCTGGAATTCCTCTGGGATGGTGACGTGGGCAGTACTAGCAGGGCTCTCCATCGATGTAGCGCAAATGGCAGGCGGCAGACACCTCCCTTGGCAGCCCTGCGAACAACCCCAGATTTCCCATGCCGCCCAGGAAATGACAGGGTCCTGTAAACCTGGCCAGGGGTGACCTAACACTATGGGGAAGGTAGGTGAGTCGATAATAAACAATGAAATAACCTTGCTGTGCTCACCGTTGACCACCATTATAGAGGGAACCGTGACCTCCTCAACCCGCCCGGACCCCAGTGGTCGGTTGTCGAGGGTGGCCATGGTCAACAGAGGTGACAATGGGGTCAGCCTAGGTGGCGGACTAGAGATCTGTCTGTGAAATTCCCATCCGCCCCGAATCAACAAGGGCCCGAGAGACCCTGGGGCTCGAGAAGGTGGGGAATTCCACCGACAGCAAAACATGACTACGGGAAGAGGACGACACAGGGGAGAACAGGCCCATCTGGGTGGTTGCAGGACTGCGCGGTTTGTCTCCCTGGTGGGCCTGGTGTAAGTGGCAGTAGGCAGGATAACGCCCCCTCTTCCTGCAGTAGGAACACTCCCCATGTCCACCTCGTTGACCCTCTTGTGCCTCTGGGACCAGGGCGGATCCCAACTCCATCGGTTCTGAAATGGTCTGCTGCGCCAGCGTAGAAACCGCCCTAGCGGTAACCCGTCCACGAGTTGCATGTTGCGAGTATTTTATTTAATGTTTTAAAAACATGGTTATTTGATCAAAAATAACAATTGCGCGCCTTAGTTGTTATGTGTGTGATATTTATACGTACAACCAGATTAGTGACCGATGAAGCGCTAGTTGAATTTAATTCTCCGGTTTTGGTTGGTTGGATGGTTGGTAAAAACAGTATATCTACAATAATATTAGCTGACTCATATAAAATGATTTTATTATCGACGCATTTTTCTCAGAACAATGATATGCGATAAGCCTACCTGGTGTAATCTTTCTCAGGTTTCTAGGTTTATTTGTCAAATGCACAGCCAGGAAGTTTTGCACTGAACAACTCAGACAGGAATTGTTTAGAAGATTAGGCAACTATTTGTTAGATAGCTGTAACATGGCACTGCCTTCAAGATAACACATTATATGGAATTTATCACGATATTTGAGGATAGGTGTGTTGGGAAGCACTCTGCCGAAGGATGATGATTTGCATTTGACGCATATAATTACAGTATATTTCATTTGTGTTTTGGAAATCCATCACTGGTTGCCCTAATAATCGCAGGTTTCGTTCGCGCGGGTAAAATGTATTTGTGTGCGGGTGTTCACGAGTGCAAACGTGCATTCGTCTGCAATGTTTTGACAATGTTGGTGGTTGTGGAGCAAAGCATCATACTACTGTACATTTAGTGTATGTGCGAAAAGCTACGGATGTCTTGATTTTTATGTACAACAATGTCAATACCCTTTTCAAGCAATTGCCATTTATTTTTCAGCAATGTTTTGAAGCGATTAAAAACATGAATAGAACACAAATAACAGAATAGGCTTACACATCCTTAGATTTTGGATTATGTTCAGATAAAAAGTCAGATACTGGAAGATCGAGGGTTATTGGATTAATTGGAATGACTGAATATTTGACTGACCTTTCGCGTGTAATGTAGAGATTTAGCCCAATCATATTGAAATAGAAAGCAGTGGTTTAGAAACCCTTTCCAAAGGCACTGTACATAACCCATAAGGTAAATTGCAAATTCCGTTTTTGGCCAGCTATGTAAACTCTAACATTGATCCCGCAAGAGGTGTTCAATTGGTTATAGGCTATTCCTATTTGTTTTCTAATGCCTCTTAATGTGAAAGTAATCTAAAAGTAATCAGAAAGTTACGTTACTGAATACAAATGTGAACAGGTAACTTGTAACTGTAGCGGATTACATTTAAAAAGTAACCTAACCAACCCTGCCAGTAGGAATGTAGACTATTTACCAAAAACTATAGCAACAGAAACAACATTTTAGCGGCACAAGCTGAGAAATTGAGCCTATTGTGAGGCAGTTTGGAGCAGGTTCAGGGGCTGGTGACTTAAAATTAAATGTTTAATACATAAAACGCTGCATAAGCACAAACAAAAATTTTAAATGCACAAACCAACACAAACGGAACACAAACGATTGAGCCTATTTTGATGGAATTTTGAGCATGTTGGGGGGCTGGTGACACCATACCCTGTAATAAAATGTCTAATATTTAAAACATCAAAGCAGCACAAACGATAATTTTAACGGCACAAACTAGCACAAACGTAGCACAAACAAACAAGACCTTTATGGGTGAATTTGGGTGGGCTGAGTGACCTCGAATTATCTATAAAATATTCTTTAGGACTAATATCTAAAAAAATGACAGCAGCACAACTGGAGCAGAAGTGATTAAAGCAGGGGTGTCCAAACTGTTCCACGGAGGGCCGAGTGTCTGCAGGTTTTCGCTCTCACCTTGTACTTGATTGACTAATTAGGTTACTAATTGGTTAGTTTCTACCCTCACCTGGTTGTTTAGGTGTGAACTGGGAACCAATTTATAGGAAAAACCAAAAACCCGCAGACACTCGGCCCACCGTGGAACTGTTTGGACACCCCTGGATTAAATGTATTTTACCTGCATAAAGATAGTCCCCTATCCAGCGCAAAACTACGGCAAAATAGTCTTAATCGTTCGTGCTGGTTTGTGCGGTAAAAATTTTTGTTTGTGCTGCTTTCATTTTTTAGATATTAAATAATATTTCAGAAGTCAAATTCACTCAAAATAGGCTCAATCATTTGTGCTCCTTTTGTGCCAATAAAGGTTTGTTTTTGTGACTGCTTTCTTACCGATAGTGACAGAGCTATAATGGAAAGAGAGTAAAGCCTCTGCGCTATCCAGTAGGAATGTATAGGTTATGTACCAAAAACTGTAGCAGCACAAACAAATCTTTTAGGGGCACAAACAGAGCACAAACGATTGAGCCTATTTTGAGGCAGTTTGGAGCAGGTTGGGGGGCTGGTGACACCTAAAATTAAATGTCTAATATATAAAACGCAGCATCAGCACAAACTTAACTTTTAACGGCAAAAATGGGCACAAACGAAGCACAAACAAATTAGACTTTTTTGATTGATTTTGGAGGATGTTGGGGGGCTGAGTGACGTCATCACCAATAATTAAATGGCTAATATATAAAATACCGAAGCAGCACAAACAAAAATTTGAACAGCACAAACCGGCACAAACGAAGCACAAACAAACTAGACTATTTTCGTTGATTTCGGAGGATGTTGGGGGGCTGAGTGACCTCAGAATGACCTACACTATTTTATTTAATATCTAAAAAATGAAATAATAAAATAAATATACAGAAAATGGTTTCACTTTATAATAAGGGTACATTAATTTGCATTAGTTAGTGCTTTAGAAAATATTAACAAAAGTTCAAGTTCAAAAGGTTTATTTTTCATTTGCAATAACAAGTTACGGCAATGAAATGGTAATTGGTTTTCGTACTCCCAACAGTGCAGTTAAAAGTTAAAAAGTAACAGTAATTACAATTTAAAAAAATAAGCTAACACAATCAATCAGTAATAACACTATACAAAAACACACATCAATAATAATAACTATACAACTATACAACCGTAATGCAATGTAAAGTGACAGGTGTGCATGACATAAGTGGCAGATGTGCATGATATAAAGTGACAAGTGTGCATGGACTATGGATGGAAGGGAAGAGGGGTTCCCAAGCCTTACAGCCTGTGGAAAGAATGGGTCCCGTAGCCTGTCTGTTTTGGACTGAATACTCCTGTACCTTCTGCCTGACGGCAGCTTGGTAAACAGTCCGTGGCATGGGTGGCTGGGATCTGTAATGATTCGTTTGCTCCTCCTCCTACACCTCTCTGTGTAGAGATCCTGCAGGGATGGCAGGTCAGACCTTGTGATGCTCTCTGCTGTTTTAATCACCCTCTGAAGTGCTTTGTGGTCGAGGGCGGTGCAGCTGCCATACCAGGCGGTGACACAGCCGGTCAGGATACCCTCGATAGCGCATCTGTAACATGAGTAAAACATGAGTTACAGGGTCTTAATAAACATGTATTCATCTTTGTTAATATTAACTAAGGCAGTTATACATGTAAGTATTAATGATAGTTAACATACAGTATTTGTTCAAATGTATTAACATTTACTACATTAATTTAATAAGTGATTGTTCATGTTTATTCCTGTTGATATAAACATCTTTACATAAGTTAACTAAAGATTGTATTTTACCTAGCATTTTTCTGACTCTGCACATTTAACTTAATTGCTCATCTTCCTTGAATGTACTCATCTTTGAGTTACTCTTATATCTTATAAATGCTTGTGTGCACATACGGTACAATTACAAAATAGTGAGGAAATATTTACTAAATGTCCTTTATGCATGACCATTATGGTATATTACAAACCAACAGCAATAAATCCAGCACATAATGGTTGTTTTTCCTTCTACTTTAATTTCTCATCCTAACCTGCAGTTTTCTAATAGCTCAAATCCCATATTTTTTCTGCTAGAGATGTACAGAAAAGTTTGCTATTTTCCTTTATCTGTCCTTACAAATGTATCTCATTTTTCCCATTATTTACCTTCATTTTAGTAAAAATGTTTACCTTATTACAATTCATATAGATGCGTTTTACAATAAGTTCCTATCCAGATGACCTGTACCTCTAAAAACAATTGTATATTCATCTATGCAATACCTTTTTAATAGCTCATTATCCATATGAGATGGAGATCTACTGTACAAGCAAGTGTGGTGTGTTCCTGTACCTATCCCCTCAAAGGTACACCTATTTTGTCCAAGTCAATTATCTGTATTTTATATTTAAAATATATGTATCAATACAACTCTTTTACCAGACATAGATTAACTTTTTTTTAATAACTTCCTATCAAGAATACAGATCAGAGTACCTCTGAAACCACATTTATTTTGGTCACTGTACTTTTGGTCACTGATCCAGTCTGTGGGTTTGCCATTTTCAATTTTCAGCTTTTGTCCTTCTCTACCGCTATTTTTTAATAGGTCAATATCCATATGAGCTACAAATCTACAAACACATGTGGCGTGTTCCTTTACATTTCCTTTAAAAGGTACACCTCTTATTTTTTCCAAAACAATTCTCTGTATATAATTTACTAACTACAATTTTGTTATTACAACTCTATTACCTAATTCACATAAACTTTTTTCAAATGCTTGCTTCCTATCCAGATGACATGTATCTCTAAAACCACTTGACATTCCTTGTCTAGAGTACACCATTTAGATTTGCCTATTTCAATTTAGGTGATTTTATCAGAATTTAAAATCCTTTTTTAACAGATCACTATCCCTTTGAGCAAGGGATCTACAAACCAGTGTGGTGTGTTCCTTTACCTCTCTTCTGAAAGGTACACCTCTTATTCTTTCAAAATTCATTATCTGTAGTTTATATTAAAATTTTATGTACAATTCTGTAACGTAATTGACATGACCTTTTTTTAATAGCTTCCTATCCAGAAGACAAGTACCACTAAAACCACTTGCATTTTGTTCACTCTTCTTTCTTGTCTAGAGTATGCCCCTGAGATTTGCCATTTTCAATTTCATTAATTTTTTCAGAATTTATCCTTCTATAAAATCCTTTTTTATAGAAAAAATCCAGATGACATGTACCTCTACATGTCACTGACCTTTCCTAGAATTTCCATTTTCAATTTCAGTGAATTTACAGGAATTTATCTTTTTAAACAACACTTTTTTTTAAATACCTCACTATCCATATGAGCTAGAGATCTACAAATAAGTGTGGTGTGTTCATCTACCTCGTTTCTGAAAGATACACCTTTTTTTTTCAAAATGAATTATCTGTATTTTTTAAAACATTTCATGTATTATTACAACTCTATTACCTAATTCACAATAACTTTTTTCAATAGCTTCCAATCCAGATGACATGTACCTCTATAACCACTTGCTCTGACCGTCCTTGTCTAGAGTACGCCCCTTATATTTACCATTTTCAATTTCGGTGAATTTACATGAATTTATATTTCTAAATAACTATTTTTTTAATAGCTCACTATCCATATGAGTTAGAGATCTACAAACAAGTGTGATGTGTTCCAGTAACCCTCTTTTGAAAGGTACTCCTCTTCTTTTTTTCCAAATTCATTATCTGTTATTAATTCTTTAACTAATTGTATTATTATAACTCTATTACCTAATTAACATGGGCTTTTTTCAATAGCTTCTAATCCAGATGACATGTACCTCTAAAACCACTTGCATTTTGTCCTACCTTGTCAAGTGTACACCCCTTCTATTTTCCATTTTCAATCTCAGTAAATTTACAGAAATGTATCTTTCTAAACAACTATTTTTAATAGCTCACTATCTATTTGAGCTAGAGATCTACAAATAAGTGTAGTGTGTTTTTTCCCTCTACACTCAAAGGTACACCTTTTAATTTTTTTACCAATATTCGTGCAATGTTTACATAACACAACTACATTTAAAAATTTTCACTGTGGCAGTTTTTCAGGTTAAGACATGGGTGGGCACTGGGAGGGGGCTGGAGCCCCAGGTTGTGCGCTGGAGCTAGAGGATAGGCTCCGCACCATGGAGGGACAGATTGGATTTGTTAAAGCGTTCTGTGAGATGATGTCGCACATGGCAGCACGGTCGGGAGGGAGAGCCCTGTTGAGCCAGCCGGTGCTGCTGCACCTCCCATTGCCAACCGTGTGGAGTCTAGCCGCGCCGAGGTAGGAGAACTCTGGAGAGCCTTGCCTGAAAAATTTGATGGTAATCCGAAGAGTTGTCGTGGTTTCCTTCTCCAATGTGAATTATATTTTGGAGATCAGATAGATCCAAATGCTTGGAGTAGTACGCCACTGACCGCTGCTTCCCACCATGGTCCTACGTCAAAACAGAAGACATGAACCCATTTTTTTCACAGACAAAGAGGTAAAACAGTTTCGCAGGATCCGGTAAACCTAAACAGGGAGAGGTAGACAGAGAGTGTTTGAGATGATCCAGGTCAGTCCGTCAGTGGTCCAAACAATTTTGTCCTTCATGGCCATTTTGTGGCAATGAAATGAGATCAGACAGAGGCTGTGTGATTTCAGCAAAGTCTGGAAGCCAGGCTCTGCAGTAGCCTGCCATACCCAAAAGGCTCATCATTCAGGCTTTGGTTATTGGTTTGGGGAGTTCCAGCACTGCTTAAACGCGTTCTGGACCCAAAGATCTACCGTTAGGCGTGATGACATGGCCTAGGTACCTAACAGATTGTTGGACAAGTTGCTATTTTGTTTTGGAAACTTTGTGGCCATTCTCAGCAAAGAATTCCAACAATGCTCTGGTATCAATTTCACAATCCTTCCGAGTCTCAGAGCACAAGAGTAAATCATCAACATATTGTATGAGCTTACTTCCAGCCGGAGGTACGAACCCTTCCAAATTTTGAACAAGCACTGCGGTGAAGACAGTCCTCTGACTCAGCGTACCCTTGAGGGAGGACGGACCAGGTCCATCGCTTCCTACGGTACATAAAAGCAAACCACAATTGAGATTCCTTTGCCACAGGAATACTGAAAAATGCATTAGCCAAATCAATAACGGAAAACCAATTTGCAGTGGGTGGAACATCAGATAAGACAGTGACCAGGTTGGGGACGACAGGGGAACAAGCATGTATTACTTAATTAACAGGTCTAAGATCTTGAACAAATCGCCAATCCCCATTAGCTTTATGAACAGGAAGGATCGCAGTTTTACATGGAGAATCAGGGCAGAGTATTATGGCACCCCTCCCTACTAGGGAATCATGAACAATAGCAATTCCTTCCTCAGCTTCCTTACTAAGAGGGTACTGGGCCCTACTGGGCCTGAATATGGATTTGGGTGTGACTGTGAGAGGCTGAACGCTCTTCATTTGTCCAATATCAAACTTATCTTTAGCCCACAGTTTATCAGGAAGGCTCTCAAGCAGCAGGGAATCAACAACTGGCAATGAGACCATCTGCAATAGAGGCATAGATCTGTCAACACCATGAACACCCCGCTGGGCTGGGGCAGCCCAATAGAATGGAACACACCAAACATGCAATGTGGGGGAGAATTTAGAACCATCTTTCATGGTAATCCAATAATTCATGTCCAGCACAGTTTCTAGCCAAGGGCCAGCATCCTCCCAGTTAACCTGATCTGTCTTTGCTATTGAAACGTGGGGTATCCTATCAATAAAGCCAAACAGTGATTGTTGTTTGCTTGTTAACACTAGTACCGCCAAATGCCTACGCCAATTGGCGTTTGAGTTTGCAATTAAAATAAAACTGCAATTTTGAAAGCTACACCGTCCTCCTTCCATGACCTTTCCTAAATAGGCATATATTACATTGTTCTGTTGTCAGAATTCTAAACTGATTAACAGAAAACTATTTTGAGACTATTTACCTGTTTTTTTTACCATTTTCTGACTTAATCCGCCAACAGCCCACGCCACTTAGCGTTGGTACCCAAATGGTACCCAGGTGCTAATCACCCCTCACTGAATGCATGACGTCAATGGATGAATGCGCGATACTCCCAGATGAATAAAAACTTAATTAGGCTATTACTGAAAAATAATACAAATGATATTGGCTACTTATCACATGGGTTACCGTTTTTCAATAGGATATTCAGCTTATTGTGTAGGCTAATTCATCAAATGTAAATCGAAAATGTAAATCTACATAATTTTAGCAGGGAAAGAGAAACTAAATCACACACACATCCTGCGCGCCGTTCACAGCCTATTCATTTTGGACCTCATCTTTTCTATGTATTCTGTTTTTTTGTTGTTTTTTTTCATATGAGACCTTATAGGCCAATACAAACACATTCTTGTATTTTTCAAATACATTAACCATTTAAAACAAACAAATTCTGTAATTCATTATTTTTTAGACTTCTACATAGTTTGATAACGACCCAGTATATGAACTGATGCTCTGGCTGGATGGTGATGCTGCAGAGGAGAATGTCCATGCTAATAGGGACGATTCGTATGTTAATGACACCTGCTAATACACAGTGGTCTGGTCCTATATATACATTCCTGCATATCACAGTCTCAGACCCTGGTTTGACTAGCCATTTCTTCTCTTAGTTTAAGTCCCTAGACAATGGGGAGGAATGAGAAGTGCAATGCAATCCCATTTCAGGCATGACCGAACCATTTTGCTTCCAGAAAGAGCGCACGATGGAGTAGATTTCACCAAGGCGCATAAGTTCTGCATCTGGTCGTAAATCCCATGCATATTGCCATTCTGGATCTGTCTGAATGTCAGAAAACATCAATATCTGACAGTCCTCCTGTGTCACAAGACCATCCGGTCCACAGGTAACTTTCATGCCCAATTTGCAAAAGAGGTCTCTGCCAGCCAAACTGCAGGGACAAGATGTAGATAAAATGAATTGGTGCCGATTTGGAATACCATCTACAGATAAAGGGATAATTAAGGACTCAATCATCTGTACACCAGAAGCACCTACAGACGTTGCAGCACCAGTATCTACTAGAAAACTTAAGGGCTTACCTTCGATCAGAAGGGTAACACAAGGGGTACCTTTGGACTTGGTAAATCTCTTAAAGAACTGCCTCTGTGAAAATTTGTCAGCTTGTCTCCACCACACTTCAGTCACCCTTAGGAGGACCTGCCTCTCTGGTTCAGGGCACCCTCTATAAAAGTGACCAGATTTACCGCAATTGTAACATGACTGGTCTCTTGTCTGGTCCCCGCTCCGTCCCTGTCCAACTCTCTCTCGGATTGGTCCTCCCTTTTGATTTCCTCCACTCTTCCGAAAACCACCAGTTCCTCCCCCTTTTCCGCTGAATTGCTGACCTTGTCCCTGATAATACATGAGCTGAGCAGCCTGGAGCTTGGTGTTTTCATTTTCTTGTTAGGATGTAGCCTTGTTATCAGTGGACTGCTGCTGTCGTTCCGCATGTTTACAATGTTCAATCACAGTCTGCAGAGGTACTGTCTCCCACCCAATGTAAGTGAGTTTCACAGTTTTGCTCAAAGCAGGCTGGAGGCCATGCACCAGGGCAGCCTTTAGCAGGCTATTGTAGTTCTCAGAGCTGGTCAGGCCACTGAATTTTCTGAAACATTTCTCCAACCTGTCTCTGTAGTCTTCTAGGGATTCTTTAGGACCCTGTACACAACTGTGGATCGCAGCCCAACCAGTCACTGTGGGGTAGGCAGTCATAATTCTCTCCAGGAGAAGACTTAGTTGAGTTTGGTATGCCCCCTCTGCGGACCAAAGGAGGTCCTCATTGAACCCCTCCTGGACGTCTGCCCAGCGTAGTTTCATCCTGGAACGCGTGATGTGTGCGATCTCTGCTCCCGATGGCTTGTACCAACTTGATCATGTGAATCCCAAACTCAGCCGAGTCCTTGGTGGGATCTGGCATTTCATTAGCAATGTCCTTCAGTTCATCCTGTCTCCAAGTCTTTTGGATGTTGACCTTAGGCATCCATTTGTTATGGCCAGCCTGTCCTTGGGCTGGCCATGGCTGTGGGTTAGGGTAAGCCACTAAAGGAGCCAGAAGGAAATCCTGGTCAGGGTCGGACGATCGTCCAATCTGGTAGTCATGGGAGCTGGTTCAGGAGAAGGAATGAAGGTGGTGTGGGAAGAGGGAGTGGAGGCAGACGGAGGGTTAAACTCTGTAGGGGAGACCGTGAGGTTTAGGGTAGAGGAGTGGCAAAGGCGGCGCCTGGGTTGGAGATAGAGAGGGGCCCAGGACCGGCGCTGGTACAGGAGCTGTAAGGATTGGAGTACAGTAAGGAGGTGGAATGTCACGCTCATCATCCTCTCTATTCCTATTCCTTTTCTGCACTTTCTCATCACACTTTCCTTTACCATTATCTTCTTACCCCCACTCTCAGTCCTTCTCTCTGGCTCTCATTAGTTATCCCACTTTATTTTATATTTTTTTTCCTTTATTACTCTTTTCAAACTCTTCTAACGTCCTTCTACATTCTTTTAACTTAGCCTCGCTAAATGTTGCTTTAAATGGAAAATTACATACTTTGTGCCACAATACCACTTGTCCTGAGACATCAGTGCCCCACTTATCCACCATTATCTTTACTGGTCCGATCAGTGGATCCGACAGGCAGGCGATGTTCTTACTGTTGCCTGTCTCCATGGTGTATCCGATCCACTGTCACTTGTACTCAAAACAGATGATAACACACACAAAAAAAGTTTTAGTTCATGAGGGAGACATCTCTATTTTCGCACTTGTCACCATACCATGCAATTTTGTCTGTCTTCTCTCTCTCTTTCTTTTTATTTATTATTTTTTAATATCTTTAGTTTATTTTAGGTTTTTTGAATACGTTTAGTTTTGTTTTCATTATCTTTCATGTATACATCTATGCCATGTCATAGCAATTCTCTTGTCTTTATATGCATCTTATATTCATCCTCGATGAATTAGTTTCCCAAAACTGTTTACTGCGCAGCCTGTTCCACGAGGGGCCGCACGGGCCGGCACAGGTTTTATTAAAAGGTCAGAAAACCCTTTCTTAAAAGGTCTGAAAACCTTTTCCCCCAATGGAGTTATTGTAAGAAGAAACTCAGTCTCACCCTTTAGTTTTTATGTTCGGGATGGCGTGTCCATCCACTGACGCTCCCTGCCAGGTCCGAGGCAGGTCCCTTCTGCTCCGGCCTAGACGGAGTCTGAGCTCCCTTAACCACACTGTTGTGGTCCCTGCGCGCAGTTAACCTTGGAGTCCCCGGGAATGCTCAGTGAACGGAGTTAGCCATCCCATCCTTGTCGTGGAAATCCCTAAATGGGAAAGGCACAGAGACTGTAGGTTCTTTTCGCAAGTAAATCTTTATTCAAGATTTGCAAACCTGGAGCAGTTAACAACACTCTCAGCAGTCAGGTCAAGATCACCCTGTTGAAGGTTGAACTCAGGCCTATATACATTCAATACAGCCCACTGTGTCCCCTCACAGGCATGGTTAGATGTCAATATACATTCAGTACAGCCCACTGTGTCCCCCTCCCATGTATGTTTAGTCTACATGTCTTACCAGCTTCTCTGCAATCTTTGGCTTACAAAGATAACAAGTTTAGCCAAATCTACAGTGGATATAAAAAGTCTACACACCCCTGTTAAAATGCCAGGTTTTTGTGATGTAAAAGAATGAGACAAAGATAAATCATGTCAGAACTTTTTGCACTTTTAATGTGACCTATAATGTGAACAATTTAATTGAAAAACAAACTGAAATCTTCAAG
Organism: Esox masquinongy; assembly: GCA_016801175.1. Taxonomy (NCBI): domain Eukaryota; kingdom Metazoa; phylum Chordata; class Actinopteri; order Esociformes; family Esocidae; genus Esox; species Esox masquinongy. The sequence continues at coordinate 4,014 of JACXGI010006080.1, read as the reverse complement.
GGGGAAAAATGAAAAATAAAAACCTTACAATAACCTGGTTGCATAAGTGTGCACACCCTCTACTAACTGGGGATGTGGCTGTGTTCAGAATTAACCAATCACATTCAAACTCATGTTAAATAGAAGTCATTACACACCTGCCATCATTTAAAGTGACTCTGATTAATCACAAATAGAGTTCAGCTGTTCTAGTAGGATTTTCCTGACATTTTGTTAGTTGCATCTCAGAGCAAAAGCCAAGGTCCGCAGAGAGCTTCCAAAGCATCAGAGGGATCTCATTGTGGAAAGATATCAGTCAGGAGAAGGGTACAATAGAATGTCCAAAGCATTAGATATGGAACCATGGAACACAGTGAAGACAGTCATCATCAAGTGGAGAAAATATGGCACAAAAGAGAAATTACCAAGAACTGGACGTCCCTCCAAAATTGATGAAAAGACGAGAAGAAAACTGGTCAGAGAGGCTTCCAAGAGGCCTACAGCAAAATTAAAGGAACTGCAGGAATTTCTGGCAAGTACTGGCTGGGTGCTTCATGTGAAAATCAATCTCCCGTATTCTTCATATGAATGGGCTATGGGGTAGGGTGGCAAGACGGAAGCCTTTTCTTACAAAGAAAAACATCCAAGCCCGGATGAAGTTTGCAAAAGCAAACATCAAGTCCCCCAAAAGCATGTGGGAAAATGTGTTATGGTCTGATGAAACCAAGGTTGAACTTTTTGGCCATAATTCCAAGAGGTATGTTTGGCGCAAAAACAACACTGCACATCACCCAAAGAACACCATACCCACAGTGTGGTGGTGGTGGCAGCATCATGCTTTGGGGCTGTTTTTCTTCAGCTGGAACCGGGGCCTTAGTCAGTTCCAAATACCAGGCAGCTGGAACCGGGGAATTATGAAAAATTCCAAATACCAGGCAATTTTGGCACAAAACCTTCAGGCTTCTGTTAGAAAGCTGAAGATGAAGAGGAAGTTCACCTTTCAGCACGACAACGACCCAAAGCACACATCCAAATCCACAAAAGCATGGCTTCACCAGAAGAAGATTAACGTTTTGGAATGGCCCAGCCGGACCTGAATCCAATTGAACATATGTGGGGTGATCTGAAGAGGGCTGTGCACAGGAGATGTCTTCGCAATCTGACAGATTTGGAGTGCTTTTGCAAAGAAGAGTGGGCAAATATTGCTACGTCAACATGCGCCACGCTAATAGACTCCTACCCAAAAAGACTGAGTGCTGTAATAAAATCAAAAGGTGCTTCAACAAAGTATTAGTTTAAGGGTGTGCACACTTATGCAACCAGGTTATTGTGAGTTTTTTATTTTTTATTTTTCCCCCTCAAAGTTTTCAGTTTGTTTTTCAACTGAATTGTTCACGTTATAGGTCACATTAAAGGTGGAAAAAGTTGACATGATTTATCTTTGTCTCTTTCTTTTACATCACAAGAACCTGGCATTTTAACAGGGGTGTGTAGAATTTATATATCCACTGTATCTGTTGTAGGCTGCACAAGTGAGCAGAGCCGAAAACACACAATGGCCTTAATAAATTACTGGATTATACTTAGAATAAGCAATATGATATCATTGTACTATGGAATAAGAACATTTCTACCACACCGTTAGTTACTGGCGGTGAAGTTGGCACTGGAAGAACGGAGACACTGGCTCGAGGGCACCCGGGAGCCGTTCACAGTCCTGACAGACCACCGGAACCTAGAACACGTCAATCAATCAATCAAATGTATTTATCCTCCCGAGACCCTGTGTCCACATAAGACGACACTGTGTTTCAGTAAAACTAACCCGATGTCATCATACGAGGACATAATCTTTTCCGAAAAGTACTTCCTGTTCAAAGACAACGCTTGGATATTATACTTATCAGGTCCTGCTAATCCCACAAAGCTAAGAGAAATTACAAATGCATATATTATCATAGCTCAGGTCTTAGGAGGTTATCAGCAGGTGTTTTACAAAACACGACCGGGAGGAAGAACTGCCGAAAGACACGCCCATCCTGCCCGCTTCATGCATCGTGGGTCCTGTCTCCTGGAACATTGACAAGGACATTCGACGAGCAGGGAGACGGGACCCTACACCACCAACATACCACCAGAGTGCGGTTTATGACCTGGGCACAAACCACTCCAGCAACCTGGCACCCAGGCATCACCTGGACCCTGAAGGCGCTCCAAGAGAAGTATTGGTGGCCTGGCATGGGAAGGACTGTGTGGCACTACATCCTGTCCTCCACACTGTGCGCACAGTCGAAGGCGCCAGCGGGCAAGTTCCACCCCTACCAGTACCTCAGCGACCCTGGTCCCACCTCTCGGTGGACTTCATCACAGACCTGCCACGGTCAGAGGGGAATGGCACCATCGCCGTGGTAGTGGATCACTTCTAGAAGATGGTCCGGTTTGTTCCACTACACGGCCACCCCTCTGCCCTCCAGTTCGCTGAGATGCTGTTTCAGCAGGTTTTCCGGCTGTATGGACTTCCGGAAGACATGGTCTCCGACCGTGGCCCCCAGTTCACGTCTCGGGTGTGGAAAGCCTTCATGTCCAGACTGGGGGTTGCGGTAAGCCTCACGCCTGGGAAACACCCACAGGCCAATAGGCAGGCGGAGCATACAAACAAAGAACTGGGGAGGTTCCTCCAGTCTTACTGCCTTGACAGACCAGGTGAGTGGGCCCATTTTCTCCCCTGTGCGGAGTACGCTCAGAACTCCCTGTGCCATTCCTGTACAGGTCTTCCAGGTGGTCCTCGGTTTCCAGCCACTGTTGCGCCCCTGGGTAGGGGGTCCCAGCAATGTCCAGGCCGTGGAGGAGTGGTTCAGGCAGTCTGACGAGGCCTGGTCCACTGCCCATGTCCGCCTGCAGGAGGAAATGTGGCATCAGAAGGTCCAGGCGGACCGGCGGCGGAGCAACGCACCAGAGTTCTGTCTGGGGGACAAGACATGGTTGTCCACGAGGGACCTCTCGCTCTCTGTCTGCCCTGTCGTAAGCTGGGTCCACATAGGGCTGTTCAAGGTCCTCCGGAAGGTAAATGACACAAATAACATCACTCCAGTTGACTCCACCATATACTAACATCTCTCCCTCTTTCCATGTCTCTGTCCTCAGGCCGGTGGTTCCTGGTCCACTGGGGGGATCTGGTCCTGCAGTGGCGCCTCCACGTCCAGAGGAGATAGCCGGAGGTCCGGCGTACAGGGTTGAGGCAATTCTGGACTCCCGGCTATGGCGGGTCCGGGTCAAGTACCTGGTGGACTGGGCAGGGTACGGTCCCGAGGAATGGAGCTGGGTCCGGGTAGTGGACATCTGCGACCCCTCCCTGACGGCCGAGTTCCATGCCCGCCGCCTGGTTCGGCTGGCTCCCGGCACCATCAGGGCCGCCCGGGTCATCGGCAGATGGTGTCGTCAGGAGCCACGTCTGGGGTGGGTGGGGTGAGGGGTGCTGTGATGGTTGCTCTGCATGGCGCTGCGTGCTCTACCCCTCTCCGGCGCTCCACCTCACCGGTTTTAGACTGCCGGCTGGAGTCGATGGCAAATGCACCCCTCACACACACACCTGTTTTGAGTTAGTTATTATGATGTCTATTTTAGCTCCTGTTTTTCACCCGCACCTCACGAGTTATTGTGTCTATGTTGTTTGTGACCTTGTGGTGCTGACTTTGTGATAAGGAGAAGAACGTGATCCTTTGTGTCATATATAATAATATATGTAATTTAAAAATACATACAAATAATTGGGTGGAGAGGTTTGTGTGTTCCTGTGAACCTGAGAGCTGTGTTGTCTGGACCTTAGTGCTCCTGGTAGGGTTTCCCATGGCAAAGTGGTCTCAGGGGAGGAGCCAGACTAAGAATGGTTCAAACAAAAACCTATGCACAATCGAGGAAGAGGAGGAGATACCCTGCCCGGAGGAAGCCCGGGCCCCCGTCTGGAGCCAGGCCCAGAGGGAGGGCTCGTAGGCGAGCGCCTGGTGGCCGGGTTTGCCACGGAGCCCGGTCGGGCAT
>JACXGI010006079.1:21852-38456 GCA_016801175.1 Esox masquinongy | reverse complement strand
GTTGTTCCCTCCCGCAGAAATTAAATCTCGCCGCTGAGTGCACAACTAATAAAAGATGTTGCCAGAGGAAATAAAAAAATAAATATGATGAATCATAAGGGCTGGGATTTGTATTCAGATGCGAGAGACAATTACACAAAGAGTTTGAATTTATCAGCCGCTGAGCTTCTCAACAGCTCAATAATGGGCCTCCGCCGCTGGCCAGCGTGGCTGTCGCACACACACACACACACACACGTACACACACACACACACGATAAAATGTTTGAACACACTCAGTCACTCTCAAACCGGTGCTCTTTACTTTATCTGAAAGGGTACGTATGTCGTATAAGATGGTAGTTGTTGTTTTAAGTGTTGACTTGCCTAGTGTTGATTAGCACATGCATCCTGTGTGTTTGTTTGTGTGTGTTTTTCTCTCACTCAACAGTGTTAGACTGTTGGGGCTGAAAATGACCAAAAGGCATAGCTAAAAGTCATAGCTTTATAGTGGATGTAGTATTTAGGCTATGTGGAAAGGAATAAAGATAGGTGTTTAACTTTGCCTTGCCTTATGTTGAAGGACATGTGAGTGTAATTATTGCTATGACATGTCTCCAGTGAATGTCACATTTTGTTCTTTCATTAACTTACATTTTATCAGTAAAGTGTGTTAAGACTTGTGAAATGAATTGTGACTTCACTTGACAATATCAGTAATGTTGTTTTCTTGGGTGGCTTTGACCTGTAGATTGTGATGTTTGCCAAAATGTCTCTACAGTGGCAGTTTGGGTTTCAAATGCTTTGTTTGACTTCACATGTTTTACTCTCTAAATATGATCTGGGAAGTGCTAAGTTCAACATGAATTGTGCTCAAGTGCTTTTGGAGTTGGAGCAGTTCTTAAACCAATATTAGCTTGAAGCTAGCTTGATGTATTACATTTCCAGTATACATGATATTATATTATGTCCGGTTGTGTTTCTGCCTAATAATTCCTGCTGTCCCTGCCCATAGACCACCTGGTTGTTCCTGCCAATAGACCACCTGGTTGTTCCTGCCAATAGACCACCTGGTTGTCCCTGCCCATAGACCACCTGGTTGTCCCTGCCCAGGGATCACCTGGTTGTCCCTGCCCATAGACCACCTGGTTGTCTCTGCCCATAGACCACCTGGTTGTCCCTGCTCAGGGATCACCTGGTTGTCCCTGCCCATAGACCACCTGGTTGTCCCTGCTCATAGACCACCTGGTTGTCCCTGTCCTTGTCCACCTGGTTGTGCTGCTAATCTAGATTCTGCCTAAAGACTCTGGACACAGCCTACCCATATTTTTTTAACAGCAGGTCATCTGAATATGCACAATAATTGATGTGGCCCAAAACGGTAATATACCCATATAATCTTCCCCCACACATCCAAGGATGGCCACCCCTCAGAGTCTGGCTCTAAGTTTTTTCCTGGGTTCCGACCCTAGCAGGGATTTTTTCCTAGCCACTGTGCATCAGTTTCTTGTTGTTGATTGCTCTTTGGGGTTTTAGACTGGGTATCTGTACAAGCACTTTGTGACAATTGTGTCACGGTGCAGGTGAGGCAGGACATGAGGTACAGAGTTAGGGAACATCCTTTTAATGTTTATCCCCCAACTAAATTAACAGAAAAACAACAAAAGGAGAGTACGACCACGAACTGAAGAGAAGCAAAACAGACAGCCAACTCAAGACAATGACCAATAACTAAGGGAAAACAGGGCAACTTAAATAGGATCCCCAATCAGAGGCAATAGGGAGCAGCTTCCTCTGATTGGGGATAATGCAACAATAGTGCACATAGAGATGCCTAGAGGCACCCCAGCCAGGACCTGACAAACTGCTGATGTGAAAAGGCTTTATAAAATAAATTTGATTGATTGATAGTAGGTTTGCTAACATTGATGAAGTTAAAAGTTAGCTAGATTGGTAATGCTTCATCTGAATTAGCCATATTTGATATGGTTGTTGATGTCAAAAACAGACTGTAGTAATCTCCAGTTTCCAAAGGTTAAAGGTCAGTGGTGAAACAACTCTCCCACTTTTGAATCAAACTTCTAGTGTAATTTAACTGAAATGTCCCACTGGGAATAAAATGCTTCTGATACTTGCGATGGAACCTGAATACACCATCTCATATGATTGGGAAGAAAGTATGGCAGTGTAAGAATATCACAGCATTTGTTCAACTGGATTAGACTGTCTATATTCAAAGAGAGAGAGAGAGAAAGAGAGTGTGTGTGTGTGTGTGTGCTTGTGTGGCTGTGAAATTAAGTCTGTGTGTAATTACCGTGCAAAAGAAGATACAAAAAAGTCAGAGTCTGCTAAGTGTGGTCTTAGTAGAACCACTCTCCACTCAGCGAAGAATCTCCACACCAAGCTGCTGGACAAATGTGTCCCTGGATACTTCACACCTAACCCCTTGTCATCTATCTCTCCTTTTCTGCTCCTCGCTGGCTCTCTGTCTCCCCTCTCTCTCTGGCTGTGTCATCCCCCCTCTCCTCTCCTCTGCTGCTAGCTGACAGTTGGAGCCAGGAGGGGTCACCTCCCCTCACCTCCCAGGGGTGTGTGGGTACAACTCTGGAGTTCCAGAGCCTACGCCCCAGTGGCTCCCTGACTTGCCCAGCAAGTAGGAGTGAAGTGTGGGGAGGGCCAAGCTGCTCTGGTGGGAGAGAGGTGCTGGCCTGAAGGTACCCCTGGCCTACTCATTTTAGGCCATGCGAGACGCCGTGTGCCAGGCCTGCCTTGAAACCCTCAGAGTGAGGAGTGGACGAGGAGCAGAGCGGTCACTGCTGCTGTGAGTCCTGCATTTGTCACACTCAGTCACCTCTCCCTTTCACACTTGTTCTACTTCTTTCTCTTTGTTTTGGACTGCTATCCCCCCAGAAATGTCATTATAATGTTTTCAATTCTAACAAAACTATTGCTTTGATATGCCTTCCATTATAAAGAAAGAAAAACAGGTGGCGAAGTAAGAATGTAACAACATTTTGGCTAGGGTGTGATTTCAATATACATTATATTTCAATAGTCAACTGGGCTAATACATAACACACTGCAAAGGCTTAGTTAACAAGTCATGGTAGAAAGTTGATGATATGGTAGTGATGTGATGTTATGGTAATGATGTGCTGTCAGTGATGTGATGTCATGGGAGTGATGCGATGTTACGGTAGTGATGTGATGTTATGGTAATCATGTGACAGAGATGTGATGCTGCAGTAGTGCCGAAATGCCAAACTAGTAATACGATGTTACAGTACTGATGTGATATTATGTAATGATTTGATGTTTTGGTAGTAATGATATGGTAGCAACGTGATGTTACGTTAGTGATATGATACTGTGGTAGGGATGGGTTGTTTTGGAAGTGATTTGATCCGGTGTGCCTGCTGGTACGGTGTTGCTGGCCCAAGCTCGCAGTTTATTACCCTGAGAGACTATCATCCTCTCATATCTGCTGATGGCTCCTTTTTTACAACGAGCCGTCAGTGGCAGCATCAAAGATCCTGGGTTGGAGTGGCTGCATCTTGGGACCGCATTAGTAAGTGTGTGCATGGTGTCTCTCTGCTTTGAAGTGCCACGTCTCTCTCCCGCTCCGACCCATTAGAGGAGGCTAGGGGTGAACGTGGGGTGACCACACATAGAATGCAGAACCTTAATCCTCCTTTTTTTTCATATGCTGGGTTGATTGCATTGGCACTGAATCAAATTCACCCGCAACGAGATGAAGAGCTGCTTTAAAACAACACTCAACACTGTTGATGTAGCATGCATTTTTAAAAGTATATGACATGCAATGCCCCTGTTATAACTATGATCATTTCCTATTTTCATTTTTGAAACTCATTCAAATGAAAATAACAACAAGACAGCAAGGAAGTATCATCTCAAATTCAAAACCTCCTTTCGTGTACTGTGTTTTAAAGGTTTAGACACTAATTAAAATGATGTCCCTTTGAATGTTTTCGGTAAAACAATCATTCATCCTGTATCTTGACAGGATCTTTTTTAAATGTTCTTTAGTATAACCTTTTGACTTGCTTTCTTAGCTTGAAAACAGCCTGTTTGTAAGTGTCTAAATAAGGAATCCACTTCCTGTCAAAATGTGAAAGAAAAAAAAAACTACTGGGCACACTGTCCTCTCTCTCTAACTTAATCCATCTATCTCTCTTTCTCTCTCACTATTTCACCCCCCTCCCCCTGGCTGTCTGATGCTTGGCTCTCGGAGCAGGCTTTGGAGGGTAAATTGGCCTGTTTCAGGCAGGAGAGCGTCTGTGTTTGGTGTCAGATAATGTGCACTGAGGAGTTCGAGGGAAGAGTGATTAAAGCCAAGCGACAGATAATTATGTCAAACTCTGCAGTTGTCCTAAGCCCTCTCTAGTTGAAAGAGATTTCTCTCCAATGAAAAAGAACGTGGAAGGAGACGGGAGCCCAGAGAAAGGAGAGGCGAAGGTTTTGAAGTGGTTCTTCGCATTACTGACGTGCCCTCCTATGACCCCCCAATTTAGGGAGAAGCAGCGTCTACTTTCAGCCATATTTGAGCCATTCTTTAGCATGGGGCGGGTTTGAAATGTGGGGGCAAGTGGGCGTTTCGTTTTCTTCACTTTATAAACTCTGTATAATCCTACTGGGAAGAGCAGCAGGTATTAGAGCGTCATATAATATGTGGAGAATCCAGATGAGGGCTGAATGAATAAAACCAGATTGAAGGACTGCTGAGCTGCTTTAATGTTCTGAGAACAACCTTTTGGCATATTCAACCTTTGAGGTGGGAGTTTTTTGACAACTGCTCTCTGTGTTTTATTTCAGAATGACATAGTCCCATAGGATTGAATTAGTAGACCTTTTTTTATGACACCAAGTAGAATTATTCAGATTGCTTAACAAAGGACAGCATCCTATACTCAAAGGGTTAAAGGAAATAGTCTAAGGCTAAGATAACCGTCGTAATGCAAATGTTTTATAGTTCCCACATAGTAATAGTCTAAGTCAGATAACAGGTAATGCATTCTAATGAGTGGATCAGTGAAATCGGCATGATGTGTATGATTCTACCTGGGAACCAGCAGCCGGCGGAGGTTAAAGCAGTCCATTGGCTTAATGGCAGGGCATATATTAATCTGAACTCTGTCCAATTACTGCTAATGGAACCCTCTAGTGTAAGTTTTGTCATTTCAGAATCATGAGCAAACACAGACTTGCAATATCTCTGTGTGTAGAACAATTTCCTCTGTGTGCGTGTGTGCGTGTGTGTGTGTATGTGTGTGTGCGTGTGTGTGAGAGAGAGAGAGGGGGGGAGAATTCATAGTAACTGTTAGCAGCAGAATATTTGCCAATAACCATGAAACATGTAATGATAAAACAAGTATTCATGTAACAATACAACATATAACCATGTAACCATTCTGACTTCATAATAACTATTAACAGCTAATTTAAGGGGCAATTCTGACAATGTGAACATAGTATATGCCGTTCTACTCGCTACCAGGGGATTTCCAATGTTATCAACTTAAAGTCAATTACAGGAATATGTTTAAAAAAGTGATGAGGATCCTGGAAGTATGAAATGTGATCATTTATTTTTAGCATGTGTGTGTGTCTGTCTGTCTGTGTGTTGGTCTGTGTGTCGGTCTGTGTGCGTGCGCGGTCAGCTTACAGACAAGGATATAGTGGGAAGCTTTAGTCTACTGGAAACACTGTAAACTAGATTGTGACTGTAACGGTGGTACCTGCGACCTATTGTTAGAACTTGTTTTATCTAGTGTATGTTAAGAGCTTCACTATGATACTCACAACACTCAACATTGTGATAACCTAGGAGAAGAACAAAAACAAGAGCAAACGTGTATTGACCTGTCACTTGGTGTATGAAGGGAGTCTTTTTGTCGGACAGTGTTTTTCACAAAACGGACGGACGGACGGATGTGTATAGATACACTGACCCTGACATTTTTGACACCTTTGTAAAAGACAAATGAGACTATACAAAAAAGCTTAATCTTATTTAAGCACAGGGTCACTTAACTGTCCAAATTCTGATTTTGCTGGAAAATAGGCCTTATGGATCAGACTGTGCTATATTGTTGATTTATTTGATTTCATTAGTTGACATTCTTCACTCTAACCACAATACAGTTCAACAACACTACAGTATGTCCACGTAGCCTATTTTATCTTTCCTCTGTTGTTCCCTTTGACCTTCTGGACATGCAACTGATTAATTCTTTATGAATAGGATTGATTGAAATTAATTGGTTTCGGCAGGAACACTGGACACAGCGAAGAGCTCAGAACTTAGTTGTTTGTTTAAGTCTCACTGCTGCTTTACTAGTTTTGTTTTGGTTTCAAGTAAAAAAATGTATGATAATAGTTCAAATTATTACTTCACCCATGACGTTTGTGTCAAATACTAACATTTATCAGCCCATTATCAGCAGTTTTACCTGTGGGTAAACAGGATTTTAAAGTAAATTACTGAGGTCTTGTTGGGATACCTTCTGCCAGACACACTCTTCCCAATCTGCTACAGGCAGGCAGAGAGCAAGTGTGCGGGTTGGAGGATGGAAATTGCAGAAAATGTCTTTTAAAAGTTGACACTTAAAATTGAATGTCATGGTCATATTTTGTCATATTTTGTTCTCAAACATACTTTCATAACAATAAAATCATTTCTCAAACACAAAACATTTCAATGAGTAGTATGATCTTTTTCTAAAAGTATAGATTTTAATATTATTGACACCCCTACAATCAATATTTCAAGACGTCTCCCTTGGAGTGGCTAACAGCACTGAGTCTCTTCCGGCAAACTCTGACAAGGTCGGCGCACACTTTTGGAGGGATCTTAGACCAATCCTCCATGCAGCACATTTCAAGTTCCTTGATAGTCTTAGGTTTGTCCTTGTGGACTGCCCTCTTCAAATTCAGACCACAGGTTTTCAATCGGATTGACATCTGAAGACTGAGCTGGCCATTGTCAAACATTTATTTTGTGGTTCAGCAACCAAGTCTCAATCTCCTGGCAGAGGTAACCAGGTTTTGACTTATTACAGTTGTGCTCATAAGTTTGCATACCCTGGCAGAAACTGTGCAATTTTGGTATTTATTTTGAAAATATGACTGATAATGCAAAAAAAAACTGTTTTTTTTAACAATCATATGAAGAATCATATGAAGTCATTTATTATCACATAGTTGTTTGACTCCTTTTTAAATCATAATGATAACAGAAATCACCCATATGGCCCTGATCAAAAGTTTACATACCCTTGAATGTTTGGCCTTGTTACAGACACCCAAGGTGACACACACAGGTGAACATGGCAATTAAAGGTGAATTTCAAACACCTGTGGCTTTTTAAATTGCAAGTTATGTCTGTGTATGAACAGTCAATGAGATTGTGAGCTCTCATGTGGATGCACTGAGCAGGCTAGATACTGAGCCATGGAGAGCCGAAAAGAACTGTCAAAAAACCTGCGCAACAAGGTAATGGAACTTTATAAAGATGGAAAAGGATATAAAAAATATCCAAATCCTTGCAAATGCTAGTCAGTACTGTTCAATCACTTAAGAAGTGGAAAATTCAGGGATCTCTTGATCAAGGTCAGGTAGACCAAGAAAGATTTCAGCCAAAACTGCCAGAAGAATTGTTCAGGATACAAAGAAAACCCCCCAGGTAACCTCAGGAGAAATACAGGATGCTCTGGAAAAGACGGTGTTGTTGTTTCAAGGAGCACAATACGACGAAACTTGAACAAAAATGAGCTGCATGGTCGAGTTGCCAGAAAGTAGCCTTTACTGCGGCAATGCCACAAAAAAGCCTGGATTACAATATTCCCGACAACACCTTGACATGCCTCACAGGCTCAGGCACACTGTTATTTGGAGTGATATGACCAAAACAGAGCTTTATGGTCACAACCATGTCCGCCATGTTTGGAGAGGGGTCAACAAGGCCTATAGTGAACAGAATACCATCCCCACTGTGAAGCATGGTGGTGGCTCACTGATGTTTTTGGGGGGTGTGAGCTCTAAAGGAACAGAGAATCTTGTGAAAATTGATGACAAGGTGAATGCAGTTCTTGCCAATTTGCATTCTTCTGCACGAAAGCTGCGCATGAGACGCTCTTGGACTTTCCAGCATGACAATGACCCTAAGCACAAGGCCAAGTTGACCCTCCAGTGGTTGCAGCAGAAAAAGGTGAAGGTTCTGAAGTGGCCATCACAATCTCCTGACCTTAATATCATCGAGCCACTCTGGGGAGATCTCAAACGTGCAGTTCATGCAAGACGACCAAAGACTTTGAATGACCTGGAGGCATTTTTCCAAGACACATGGGCAACTATACCACCTGAAAGAATTCGAGGGCTCATAGACAACTATTACAAAAGACTGCACGCTGTCATTGATGCTAAAGGGGGCAACACACAGTATTAAGAACTAAGGGTATGCAGACTTTTGAACAGGGGTCAGTACATTTTTTTCTTTGTTGCCATGATTTGTTTTATGATTGTGCCATTCTGTTATGACCTACAGTTGAATGTGAATCCCATAAGAAATAATAGACGTGTTTTGCCTGCTCACTCATGTTTTCTTCACAAATGGTACATATACATATTACCAATTCTCCAAGGGCATGCAAACTTTTGAACAGAACTGTATATCCTCATGCTTATTGGAATTTATTATGCCATTGATCTTAACAACAGCTGCCGGACCACTAGTAGCAAAACATCCGCTAAGTATCAATGATCCACCACCATATTGTCCTCCAGGTATCAGGTGCTTTTCTTATATGCAGTCCCCTTTTGTCATTCAACAGAGACGTTTCTAGGATCACAATAATCCGGACAGAAAACACAGGGTTTTGAATGTGTACATGAGGGACATTTCTATGTACATGCTAGCGGCCTACACATATATTTTTTCCTCTTCCTCTGTCCATGATGCACGATTATACTGTAGGTTCACAAAAAATAATTTCAGGTACAGTAGCTAACCAAGCTCTCAGTCTCATTTACACACACAATCATGCTCAAATGAAATTAACGTCAGTCATGTCAAACTTACAGGCTGTCCTGTTTATTACTCGTCATCACTGACTGGGCAGGCAGGTTGGTAAAGCGAGCTACGAATATCTAGTTTAGCTACATTACTGTAGCTGCTAGTTTAGCTAGTAGCAGCTAATTTGGCTTCAATACCGCCCAGCTACTGTAGCTAGCAGGTAACATTGGCAAAATTACTCTTCTAAACATAACGTTGGGTATCTGGTAAATGCAACATTTGGTAGAGGATCAGCTAATATTGTACTATTAGCAATTATAGAGAGATCAACATCAAGCACTTCTTGTACTTACAGGATTTTCATTCATTTATTGTAGTCATTTTCAGTCAGAAAGCTGTCAAGTTAACTGTGTGTGTGCGGTTTGCCACCTTTAGCTCTGTGTGTGTGTGCAGCATAACAACCACCTGTTATGCTGAATACGAATTGCTGGGCAACCGGACTCACTTATCCAGGCTACCAAGACCGCTGCCTCAGGCCAGCGAATAAATAAATTATTGCTGCAAATTATATAGCGCCCTTGAAGACCGATAACTTTCACAATCATTATTGATGATTTTAATGAGCATCTAAATTTTTGTGGCCCCCCCAAACTAAAAAAAAAATATTATGAGGGTTCCTAAATAGACTTATAGAGGGTCTCGGACCCCCCCAGCCCCCTCTCATTTCGAACCCTGCTTATACCCCAGGGAAACAGGAACAAGTGAATGGAATCAATACAGATTCTGTAGAGACTGAGACCAATTCTAAAGCGTCAAATTTCGTACCGGACACCTCTTTGTTTGGATTTATTTTTGAAATATTCTTCAGGGGTGCCAACACTTTTGAAACATATGTTTTGCTGGAAAATCGTACTGCTTAATACAATGTTTTGTGTTTGAGCGATTATTGTGTTGAAATAAAAATACATGCCTTATGTTTGAGCCCAAAATATAACTAATTGTTTCTGTTGTTTTTTGCATTCACTTTTGCTCGATTTCATAAATGGTGACAATACTTGACACTAACTCCCTAATTTCTGGTTGGATATTAGCAGTGTACTAAAACAAACCATGCCTCATAAAAACAGATGACATTATCAGGTTTTAAATGTTTCTGATTAAATATTTCAAAAAGCTGTCTGCCTTTGCATGGATTGCAAGGTGAATGACTTGCGGTGCTAACCAGGCACTGGCCATTTGATTGGGACAGGCTGTGCATCGATTATGTCGACAGGTTCTTTAGATGTTATATTTGTCAAACGTTATTGGCTATTTAGTGTATCAAGTGTTTTTTTTTTGTTTTTTTTTCAATCGCCCGTTTGGGATGGTTGAAGTTGCACTTAGTCTGAAACCACCAATGTATGTTCTGTATATATTCATTACATTGTGGAGCTGTAAATGCAAACTACGACACTGAAGTCAATCATTGTTATTCAGTTATGTGTAGCTTATTTGGTTGGGGTGTTGACACAGATGTCGGAATGTGTTGCATATATTTTATAGCATTTGGAATATACCATAGCATTAATATTTCCCACCAGCTAATTGTAATAAGGCAGACAGGAGACTGAGCTTGTCCATGGTGGTTGACAAACACTCACTCTTCCGGTGCGTAGCTCTGAGTGGCACCGACTGCGCCACAAAACCATTCTGAAGTAGTAAAGTTAATATCCATGTTTATAAACACAATGTTTTTATAAACAAGTGCAAGGGGAGGGTCGTGTGAAACTAATTTGAATAATGCGGTGGGGGGATGAAGACCTGACAGGCTGTTGGAGCCAACACATTTAATTCACTGGTTAGGGGATCTAGCACGGCTTTGCAGGTCTTTGGAAGAGCCATTCAACAGAACATATAACACCACAGTTCTGACAGGGTGCCCGTTGGTTCCCACGGTAACATCAGACGTAGCTGTCTGCTGATTGGCCATCTGGTATTATTTTATGTCACTCCCTATTTGACTCAGAAATTCTCTCTGTTGGTGGCTTCAAGCTCATCATCCCATATCAACTGTACGTCTGTAATATGAATATGCTTTGGTTACAATTTGACCAACTCTGTGTTAGCTGAGCCATTTCCTTTATATCCATGGAATCCCCAGACCAGGATTTATCTGTTTACATATTTGACTTAGGGAAGACCACAACCCCAGCAATCACAGGGAGTCTTTAGGCTCAATATGATGTCATTACGTCAGCCCCCATAGTGCTACTAATGTGTAGGGAACTTGTCTGATGCCATTGAAGATTCATGTGTTTAAAAGCAGAGGCAATTCAGTGGATACTGATGTCAAATAAATACTCTATATGCTTCTCTCTTCCTCTGTCTCACTCACACACTCGCATGCACACAAACAGTATATTAAATTATCACTATTAGCGTTCCCTCCTCACCAGAGAGGAGACAACATACATGTTTACCTTTACGGAGCTGCGGAGGCCTCATCAATGCTTTATCTCCTTCTGCCTCGTTTGTTTTTTGCCATTCTGAGGGAAACACTTTGAAGAAAGTGGCTGATGACACCTCCCATCATTAGGCATGTGTTGCCTTCTCATCTGTGACTTTTTATTGTGGAGCACTAGATATGATAGATACTTATTGCCATCCAGTCCTTTGTTCTTTTTGAGTGGCTTTGACAGTTTGGTTATTACTGTACCTTCTTTCTTCCAGGGTACAAGTCATCTTTGAGGCAAGGGTATTTTCCTTTTTTCTTTAAAAAAAACCCTGCATTCGTAGTGTCATACATATTCAAATTGGCTATTGAAAAAAAGAAGGGACATCTTTCCTATCATGGCTTGATTCTGCCAGTAAAGCCTTAGGGTTTTATCACTAATGTTCAATCATGTCCAGCTTTGTTTCATATCACTGACATCCCACTGGTGTCTTGGGCACGATGATTAGCCCATGTTCCAGACATTTCACAAACTTAGCTATGTAATTACAGGAAAATCTACTTATCAAGGTCTGCCTTTCTAAAATCTTGATTCATAAATTCATAATAACTGGCTTAGATTTTAAACAAATCAAATATACCTGTACAAATGCAATGAGATATTTTAATCTTGACTTAAAGGGAAATGCTGCCACTGTTCTATTTACTTGTATGTACTGTACTGCATGTATATATATATATATATATATATATATATATATATGTATGTGTGTGTGTGTGTGTGTATATATATATATATATATCCACCGTGGCTAGGAAAAACTCCCTACTAGGGTTGGAACCTAGGAAGAAACCCAGAAAAAATGCTGGACAAGGGGTGGCTGCCCTCATCTGGCTGTGCAAACAAAACAAATGCAAAGTAAAAAATTGGGACTGAGGCAGGATAGAATGGCCCTAGTCCACTGCCATAAACTATTGCAGCGTCAAACTAGGGATTGAGACAGGAGAGGATCTGGAGACACTGTGGCCTTGTCCAACAATTTCCCTGGACATGGCCAGCCAGGCTGGAAATTACGCCACGCATTTTGCCAATCTTTGCCAAGCACTAGACCACCAAAGGGACACCAACCAACTGCAAACCACCCTGAGACAGGGCTGATTATAGCCCATGAAGTTTACTCCCATCGCACGATGACAGCAAGGGGTTACAAGGGTAAGCCAGACAATTCGCCTCCGAATGGCATCGGAGAGAGGACATCCCAGTGGAGATGAGAGCCCACCAGGCAAAGACATCAACCCGGGGCCATACTAAACTTAATCATAGACCTTCCTAAAGAGAAGTTTTTAGTAGACACTTAAAGGTTGAGACTGAGTCTTTGTCTCTCACTTTAAATGGTAGGTCATTCCACAGTGGTGAAGCTCTGTGAGGAAAATCCCTGCCTCTGGCTCTTTGTTTAGAAATTCTAGGTACAAAAAGGAGGCCTGCATCTTGTGATCTTAGCGTATATGTAGGTATATATGGCTGGACCAATTCAGAGAGAAACCCAACATGGGTTTCCAATCTCTCCAAAAGAAGGCACTGATCAATGTACAGCTCCGGAAAAAATTAAGAGACCACTGCACCTTTTTCTTTCCTTTCCAAATAGTTGAAAAGGAAAGTTTTGAGTGAGGAACAGAAGTGTTCAATTTGCAGTGGTCTCTTAATTTGAACCCTTCTCTTCCTCACTCAAAACCTTCCTTTTCTACTTTTTTGGAAAGGAAACAAAAAGGTGCAGTAGTCTCTTAATTTTTTCCGGAGCTGTAGATGAAGGCAGCACTAAGGTCAAGAAACAATCGGACGGATGCAGAACCTTTGTCTGATACCATTGAAAGGTAATTTCCACCTTCTTGAGTGCAGTCTCAGTGCTATGATGGGGTCTGATATTTCGTAAATATTATTTGTCTTTAGGATGTCATTGAGTTCCTGGGAAACATCTTTTCCTAAAGGTTTTTTTTTAGAGGAGACATTCAATATTTGCCAATAATTGTTTAATTAATCTGGATTGAGATTTTATTTCTTTCAGGCTTTCAAGGCTTTATTTCTGCCACTTTTAGTGGAAGACAGGGAGCAATTTATTATGTTCAACATACTGTAGGTGGACCAAGTACAGGAAGTAGTTCCTTAAGTAGTTTAGTTGGAACAGGGTCCAGCAGACAGCTGATGGGTTTAGAGGTAATTTCAGTGAAGGTGTCGAGCGACACCGGATTAAAGGGGTTACTTGGTGTGATGCTAAACTAAACAGGACGGTGGTCCATTATTCCAGGATTATGAGAAAAAACTGAACCACAGAATCCCATTCCACTGGACAAAAGTCCAAGGTATGATTGTTGTAATACATATGTTCTAAAACATGTTGGGAAAAAGGCAAATCAGTTATCACAGCAGCTATTTTGTCCTTTTCTACACTTTAACCCTTTTCTGGTAATTTCCCATTTCACTGGTAGAAACAGCCATCTACATTTCCTTGTTGGAAGCAAACCACAATTTCCCAAATTTATAGTGACTTCATAGTGGTTTTACAGCGATTTATACAGATTATCAGAAGCAGTAAATCTTTCTCAGTCTCAAAAAGGCAAGCTACCTGGCAAGCTTCTGAAACTGTAAAACCTTTCATTCCGTCATTGTGTGGCCAATAGGAGCATTGTTGAAAGTCCAATTGCTATTGAACAAGGATAACCATATCTGCCTCCACTAGTATACTAGAGTAATCAGGAAACACAGGCCACAATAATTGCTACAAAACATGACTCATTTTTAGATCACACAGCAGGCTCAATCAACCAGTAATGTCACTGGTTGAACTTTCCCGGCTCAAAATGTAAAAAATACTGCTGTGATACATACCTATGTCTGAAACACCTCCAGTCACTCATAATTATGTAGTGAGACAACAACCCAAATAGTACGCCCTTTATCTCATTAAGTTGTTTAACTAAAGAGCTCTTGACCAAATTCTCTCCTTCCCTTGAAATTCTTGTTGTTGTTGTATATCTTTAACTGTTTTGTGTGCATTAAATATATCTATACAATTTCATCCAACCTACGAATTCCATGAAAATATATTTGCCCATATGGACGTTGAGTTTCTTGCTGAATTTTAATAGGCACACGTACAGGTTTATGCTAATTCCTGTTATGAATAATCTTTCGTATGGTGACAGCTTGGTGACACCCTCACGTATGACGTCCATGTCTGTCTTCTCCCAGCGAGCTGAGGAAGTGACTGCAGCTGCCCTTGTCGGAGGCACAGTTCTGCCTCGCCCGTCCACCGTCCTCTTCCTCTCTTCACCGCGTCTCCATAGGACTTATCTGCCTGGGCTGGAATCATTGTGGATATCCTACTTGCAGACATGAACAATCCTTCCTGTTCTGAGTTCTCTTATTCCTGTCCTCTGCTTGAAATGTATTCTTGCGTTTCCGACTGGCCTTGTGGATAAAAGTGCCAAACCCTGCGGTCTAATCCCCTCCCTCCCTTTCTGCATCATTGGTCCGGTGGGGTCATTTATTTACATTAGAGCCCAGCAGAAAAGCATCAGAGAAAATCTTGAAGACGAGCCACAATGGCCGCCTTAAGCTGCAACCCAAAAGCCAGTGCAGTTTTGGGCTAACAGGATTTGTGCGTTGTCCGTGTACCAGCCTCTTCAGAATAACAGCCCGGTCTGTCTCTCTCTCCCTGCCTGACTGGGACAAAGTCAGCCCCCACACACACACACACACACACACACACACACCTGAGACAGGAGGAACGTAAACAGGTTTAGGTTGCAATCGCTTCCCTCACGTGCATACAGTATTCAAATGAGAGGCAAACACACACAGCTACTTTACATTCTTATCCCCTGACTGGCCACCAGTCAGAAATAAGCCTCATTCTTCTGGGTTTATTTTTCCCTTGGCTTGGGTAGGCCAGCTCAGTTAAGATGGCAGAAAAACGACCTCTCCTTTCCTCTCTTGTCCATCCACCGTATCCTCTTTCTCATGCTAATGCTGAGATGAATATCCCCTTTCCCCAGCATCTGACCGGGCCAACTTTTTGATTAGCTTCTGAGTCAAAGTTTTATTTCATCTGGGTCAACAGCCGTTTTGGAAGGAAGGGAAAACACATATTGGGTTTCTTTAGCTCCAGCTGATGCCCATATTTCATTACTCTATGTGGACATAGAGTTGTGTCATGAACATAAACACAACTCTGTTTTAACGTTCTGCTCTTAACCCACAATCCCACATTCCTATTCCAACCACTATTCACCACAAATGTACAACGCTTTTGTATCTTTTTTAGTTTAATAAATCCACAAATAAACCATGTATGTTGTAGGTTTGTTTTTTATTACAGTGATAGTGACATACGGAGCAATCGGTCTATCAATAATTCAGATAAACGTACAAATAAATGTATTTTCTTGTGTAAATACCAGATAAATACTGTATCAGTCTGGATCATTGGATGTGCCTTACAACACAGGGACAGTTAGGATTATGTTCCCCACTGAAAACATGTTCAGTCACATAGTGTAGGAGTCCAGTCCTCCTCTCTAGTTATTAACCCCCTCTCTCTCTCTCACTCTCTCCCTCTCTGTCAATATCTCTCCCCTCTCTTTCTTTTTCTATCTTCCTCTCTCTGTCTGTTTCAGATGATGATACTGGAGGACAATCCCTGGAGAGAGGAGAGAGGGAGTACAGGTATAATAAAGCATCTGAGGTCGAATGTGCACTGGAATCCTACCTCCCTTGCTGTCTTTCCCCTTATCTCTCGATCTGTCTCTCACTCACAAACACACACCACACACGCCAACAAGTCTTGAGCAGGTTACATGAACCAGATGGCCATGGCTGGCGAGCAGTAGCCAGAAAGACATATGCAACAGCTAAGAAGTGTGTGTGTGTGTGAAAGACAGACGGGGTGATGAGGGGCTAGTGCGTCTCATCTCCCCTCTCTCTCTCCCTGATCCACAGGGACCTTGTTTGTGTTCTCCCCACTAGAGTCAAAGCTGTCGGCAACACACACCACCAACTCTACAGGCGCACCGAATCACAGAACACCCCATACACCTTACAACCTCCTCCCCACACCGCCCGGTCCCTGGCGACTGCCCCCCCCCCCCCCCCCCCCCCCCCC
>JACXGI010006079.1:0-13868 GCA_016801175.1 Esox masquinongy | reverse complement strand
TTGATCGTGACATGAGACATTTCTCTGAAGTTGTTGATCAGACAGTGTTATAAATAATTGAAAATTTGAAGGGCGAAATTGTATCTTAAATCTTGATATCTATTTGAAATGGAAATGTTTATACATATGCATAGTTGGCAATTAATTATTCAGAATGTTTTGTTTTTCACTTGTCCATGATATACATTATATATTCTTTTTTTTCAGCAGTCAGATGTTTGAAAAAGAAGACGAAAGACATTAAAAAGTAGTCTCACATAGTTCTCTCTCTCCAACTACAAACGACAGGAGAGCTTTATAATAAAGTTGAGTGACAGAATAAGAGAGAGACCGAGAGAGAGTAAAAGAGAAAGTGTGAGAGAGGGAGGGAGGGAAGGCGAAGAGGGCGGATGGAGGAGAAATCATTTGATATTTACGATAAGACACAAACAAATCGTCTCCATTTGAGACCACACGTACAATTGCACACACGTCTCCTGCCCACAGTTTCTATGCCAAACACACCAGCGCAACATGCCATCACATTCCATTACCTCACATCTGATCGTGTGCATAATGCTACACGCTTCAACATGGATTAATCCGTTCCATTGTTCCAACTCCATGTTCTGTTCAACCCTGAATAAAAATATATTAAATGGGTGTTTTAGTCAGAGCCGGTCGCTTAGCAGGTTGTTTTGAGTGGCCGGCCATTTCTGGTGGTGGGGTAACAAGGGGTATATAGTGGTGGGGTACACCCTGGGGTATAGTTTACCTATTTATACGAGTGGGTGTTTGTGTGTGTGTCTGGATATGTGTGTATGTGTTTTTCTCTGTGCGTGTGCGTGTGTGTGTGTGTGCTGTTTAGACGGCGCTGTAATCTGTGTGTGGGTCATCATTCTTAATGCAGCCCGGGTCATCAGTTCCCGGGACAACAGTAGGAATGATGTGGAGGAGACGTATGAAACAGGGCCCATGCATAAACATGGGAGGGGTGGAGAAGGAGGGGCAACGGAGGGCCCAGGTTACAAGGGGAATGGGGAGGGGGGAGGGAAGAACTCAGGCTGGACCACTCTCCACCCCTGCTTATTATTCATGAGCTCCCTCAGGGGTTATGTTGCTGGCCCCTCCCCCTACTGTGTGTGTGTGTGTGTGTGTGTGTGTGTGTCATTGCTGTAAGTGATGAATTGTGACACCGTCAAGGGATGCTAGATCAGGATTAAGATCAAATAGGGCTTCACGCCACACAGCGCCGAGCTTCGAGACGGTCTTCCAAGTCACACACACACCACTTCAACAAAAACACCAATGCAATTCGCTTCTATCCATTCAAACCCATGAAAACACCAAAACCAACCACTCAAGACCAGTGTGTTTTAATAAGCTCTTCAAAAGCATATCCATAGTGAAAATGAGCACCCAAAAAATTGTAACCCCCATTGTTTTATGATTTGGAAAGCTGCTGTTAATGGCGTCTGCTATTTTGATCAGCAAATCGTAGAATCCCAATAGAAACTTTTTTAAACAACTTCTACAGTGACATTAAAACCACACAAACATTAAAAATGACCAACGCATACTTTAATGTATTGTTTCTACATTACATCAGTAAATGGAACAGACCCAAGCCCAGAAATGTAAAAAACCTCGCTAACCTATATTGGGATTTTGTGTGGTGTTTGCGCTGGATATACAGTACATTGATAATGGATCAAGCAGACTGAGTAACAGCTCCCTCTCCATGGCTTCATCACCACTTAGCGTTTCTTATTGGCTTCTCCTTCCCATTAAATCCCTGTATGTGTGTGTGTGTGTCTGTGTGTGTGTCTGTGTGTGCGTGTGTGGGCCTGTGCCTGTATGTGTTTGCATTTGAGGGAAATATTGATGCTGGTCCTTTAATTCATCAACAACAAAAAAATATATATAAGAAAAAAAACCAGCAGCAACGGGCGTAGCTGGTATCTCCACACTGCATTCCAATGGGAGATGTTTTCAATTCAGTCATTATAGAAGGGTCACTCCAGGTCAAGTTCAATGCCATGGAAAAAAAAGAGGCTTTGCAGAGAGGAGCGCCACCCACACACACACAGTGCCGGCACTGGGAGCCTCACCAACAACTACAGAGGCCTGCGTTTAGGCCAAATACACAGAAATTAGCCCCCTTCTGCTATTTACATTCCTCTCCAAAGGGGAGAACTTGAAGGGGTGAAAAAAGGAGGGGAAAAAAACGAAGGTTGGAGATTGGGCGAGGGAGGTGGAAGGTGAGAACCGCAACAGAGTAAACATGATCTGGGAGAGCGTGCGGTTGTAATGATGTCATTAGTATGCATCGCACCCGGTCCCCAACCCAGGATGGAGGAACGCGTCTCCCCCTCTTCCTCCTCTCTATCACCCCCCCCCCACAACCCCCCACCCCTTCAGCTGTGCCTCTCTCTCACCCCTGTCTCCCCCTTCCTCCCGGCCTCCTCCTCTGTCAGTGTTTCCCTTCATAATGGTTTTACACTCTATTCAAGGCGAGGTGACAGGGCTGGCTATGGGGACCAAAGGGTTGGGGGATTGGGAGATAATGCACGTGAGCAAATGGAACACGACCGCCGTGTCCAGCGTCAGCGCGCAGCCATTGTCCGAGCCGAAGAGGGACGGCATCGGCCAGAGACACAACAAAGCAGCCCGAGCACAATGGAGCATGCATATAGGAAGAAGGCTGCCGCAAAACCACCACAGCTGTCCCAGAGAGAAAGACAGGGAGACGGACAGAGTAAATAAATCAAATTGTTCGCAGCTCTTCAACCTCCCATTACCTAGACCTCATTTGAAACCCGAGCTACATATTCACACATGCATGTAGGACAGGGATTGCGTGTGAATGTGTGATTGTGCGTGTGCGTGTGTGCTGCGTGTCTTTGTACATGTGCACGCATGCTTTGTGGGGGGAGGGGTCAAGGTTGGATTGCATTTGCATGTGCTCTTTCAGAGATTAGTCCCCCCTCCCTCCTTGCCTTCCATTCTTCCTGTTTCCCCTCTCTTCCACAGCCACCTCGTGGGTCACCAGAGTACAACTGAGCCGAACGTTGATAAGCTGCAGACTGGAGAGTTGGACCTGGATCTACAGTGGGATCCATGTTATTGCTCCACTCTTACACACGGTCCAACTCATTTCAGAGGGCACACACCAATGCCAGAGCCTTGTTCAAGTTCATTTAAGGATGGGATGCGCTGTTGCTTTTCTCCGACGGTTTTGATCAACAACAAAAAAATAAGCTATTCACGGAGTAACGTTGTTCCATATGTTAAATTGTCTGGTCCCCTGGTCACACTCCATGTCCTGCGGTCTGGTGACCAGAGATGTCTGTGGTGTGGGAGGTCACCATCCACTGGAAAACTCAACGTTCAGGCGGTCAGCCAGCGGTCAAACAAAAACTTTACTGACCTACCAACCGTCAGTGGTTTTTCAACTGTGTTCTTATGGTAAGACTGTAAAACCTCACATTCAAGGGAATTTTGGAAATGTCCCAACACATAGGATCGCTGTGTTTTTTTTGTTCAGGCATTACTGCATACGGTATATGAAGATGGTTAGCTTTACCAGACCTCAGGCTAAAACCAACAGTGACTATGTGGTGGGAGGGAGACAAGTCTTCAGTTTAGGACCAGTCCAGTTTTAGTTTTGTACAGTATAGCCAGACGTAGCCAGGTTTTTATTTTTTTTATTTTTTTTCCAAGCAGCTCAAACCATCTAGTGCTCAGTACCTTGGGGATGCTGTTCTTGTTCAGCCAAGCTGGTCATCTTTCTTGCTGACTCCACCACCACCCACAGTCCCAGACAGGAAAAACATAGTTAATTAAAATGCCTTAACAATTATGAGTCTCTTTGTCAGTTCAGCTTTTTTCACCCTCTGTTTCAAACAACAATAGAAACCCAGTAAAATGTAATTTGCTCTTTGTTAAGATTAGATTCCGCTTTTTTCATCCAAGTTGAAACGTTAAGAGAATCAAAGCCAGCCTGTCTTTCCTTTCTCTTTTGCTTCACTGTCTCTCTCTCCTCTCACAAGCTTCGATAGTGTAACCATGGAAATGGGACTTTGGGATGAAAAGAAGCCATAATTTTGCAGCGGGATTAATTTCGGAGACATGAGCGATGCCATATGAAATCCCTGTCAAAACCTCCCCGATTCTTTTTATTGCAAGCAGATCCACAGAAATCGGTTCCCCACGGCGTGTGATTTGACAGTCCAGTAGTTTTGGACTTAGTTCCCCCCTGCTACCTCTGACATGTTGACATTAAGTGGTTGCCTTGACAGACGTTACCCATATTTCAATCACCATTAAGCAGAGATATTGCACAGTATTTTGGTGGTAAAAGCTGAAGTGACACACACTGATACAATGCCAGACAAGTGTAATTTCAGATGAGACTGAATGGCAACTTCAGTGGTGGTGATTTTCCACTAGTATGTGTTTCCTGGCTGGTGTTTTAGACTTTTCCAGTCAACTGTGGCATTGACAATTTTAGTGCAAGTGATTGATGTGATTATGTGTATGTATAATAGGAGTCACCTATGCTATAGGAATTTTTTAATCTCAGCAGTAAGTGGATGCATGTCTGCAGGCCTGTCTTCTGGCTTCATTCATCTGCATTCAATAGACATCCCCAGACACAGAGACCAGACTCATGTCATTGGGGAAATGTGGCACTCATATCTTCAGGATGTACCTGCATGCAACAAGACTTATTTGCAATCCAAGCAAACCCCCCCCCCAAACAAAGAAACAGATTTACTGTTCAGAAAGCTCCGCTGCCGAGGTGTATTTAGAAGTCATGAAAATTCCAGGGTATTCCGTGGCCGTAAAGGCAGGGTGAAAGCAATGCTAATAGAGTTGGTGGGGGGCTTATAACTGATATAGTGATATACTGCCATACTAGAATATTTGTGTGCTACGTATATATATATCCAGCTGCTCAGAGTTACTGTGTCCTGTTCTTGTGTATATTTCTCTGCTGTCTCTTCCAGCTGTGCTGTACTGTGGAATCTGTCAGCATGGAACAACTATAAGCTACTTAGGCAGTCAGGTAGGGGAAGCTGCCTTGGCTAGCGAGGTCAGTCGTGTTGTGGAGACAGAGAATGACTCCAGAACCAGTTTGCACTGTTTTTGGAAGGGAGTAGTACACAGCGTTGTATGAGATATTCAGTTTCTTGGCAATTTCTCACACGGAATAGCCTTCATGTCCATTATAAGAGCGTTATTTGATTCTGAACTAGTCTTAAGAAGGCAAGTTTTATTGCTTCTTTAATCAGCACAAAAGTTTTCAGCTGTGCTAACATAATCGCAAAAGGGTTTTCTAATGTTGAATTAGCCTTTTAAAATAATTAACTTGGATTAGCAAACACAACGTGCCATTGGAACACAAAAGTGATGGTTGCTGATAATGGGCCTCTGTACACCTATGTATGGTATATTCCATTGAAAATCTGCCGTTTCCAGCTACAATAGTCATTTACAACTTTAACAATGTCTACACTGTATTTCTGATCAATTTGATGTTATTTTGATGGACAAAAAAAATGCTTTTCTTTCAAAACAAGGACATTTCTAAGTGACCCCAAACTTTTGAACAGTAGTGCGTATATATATATATAGAGAGAGAGAGTCACAACTATTATTTTAGTTGTTGTACAAAAGGTCAATGTAATAAAATTTCTGCCTTTAAGTTTAGCACTCTGAATTAGAGAGGTGCAGGGGGCAGCCAAATTGGGCTCCCTGTGAGCAATTATAGTTAACTGTCTTGCTCAAGAGCAGCACAACATCTATTTTGTCACCTCAGGGATTCAGTCTAGCCACCTTTTCAAGAGAGAGTGAGAGCGCGTGAGAGAGAGAGAAATAGCTTAGAATAATTCCTATCTGAAGACAGACAGACAGAGAAAGGGAAATAGAGGTGGGTGGGATATGGAGAGAGTTGCCAGCTCATCGTCCAGGTGCAGGCTTTTTAGAAGATCACAGCATCGTTTCCAGAAACGTTCACTGACATCTTTTCCCTCCGCCAGAGTCGTGATTAAAGATTAGCCTGTCACAGCATCGCCACAGCAAGACAAGCAGAGGAGTTTTTCTCTATTAAACTTTCATAGCAGTTTATATACTGGCAGTGCATTATGGATGAAGAAGAAGGTCAGGACAAGATCACAAACTCCAAACCCACTCTTTAGCCATCAGAAAACAGTGCATACGAATAACAGCCTGTATTTTAGCTGTTAGGATTTTAGCAACTTTTTCAGTTTTGTTTTGCAAGTGCACAAACCCTGTCCGTAGGTATGAGTCAGCAAGCAAAGGATGATTTGCGCCTTTGAAATGATAAGTGGAGTCTATCCACACCAGGGACTATGACTGGCACTGAAGTCTTTGTTCAGCATCCAGTGATTCACCCTGGAGTTGACTGAACGGGAGCGTTTCAGTGGTTCACCCTGGAGTCAACTGAACGGGAGCGTTCCAGTGGTTCACCCTGGAGTCGACTGAACGGGAGCCTTCCAGTGGTTCACCCTGGAGTCGACTGAACGGGAGCATTCCAGCTGAATGGGAATGACCACGTTACCTGGTTTGAGGTCACTTAATGAGGGAATACCATTTCTGGTTGCATTACTGGCCACACTATCGTTGTCTTTGAAGCTTGGCAGCCTGAGTTTAGTGTGTTTTCAACCAGGGCTCTGCATTGACATTGTTGCAGTGGTTATTATAGAGATTGCAGTTCTATGATGTACAGTATAAGATTGCTTCTGCTGACGATGTACATACAAGGTGGTATAAGAATTGACTTCAGACACACTGCAACATATTGAGGCAGTAGGATACAGAGTTTTTTTTTAATACAAAATAATACAAATATGAAAACAGTTGCCAGGAAATAACTGACATGGGTGTATCAAAGTGGTGGAGCTATATTCTACATTAACCAACACCCATTCCAGAATATGGAGTAGGACATCTCAGAAAGACCTTCTGTAACCTAGCACAAAAGCCTAGAAACATTCTCAAATCATTTGAAAAGCAATTCTGGAAAATAATTGCCTGCAATTAACAGGTTTGTCAAAATGACCACATCATTTGCATGAACATTAGCATTTCCAAAAAAACAATGAACACCCCTCATAAAAAGGACGGAACAAATAGGCTGCCGAGGCATGCATCCCTTGCCAAGCCATGAACTTCCCTGGCACAGTGCCAGTTGGCCACACAAGAACGGTAAGTAGAGACAGGTTGGCGACAATCAAACCAGAGACACACACACTTTCTATACGTGCAACAGTAAACATGTCGTCCCTCGCAAATGATGCGTCCACCACACACAGACATTGAGGTAATTAGTGACAATTATCACAACTTATGTTGCATGGATTGATGAGCAAGAAAATAATAAACAAATACCATGGAAAAAGTATCCTTTTTTCCTCCTCATTGGGAATCAAAACTTGATAACTTACAGTAGATTTCAGTTGATTACTATAGCGCCCCCTTAGTCCAATCAGTGTAATTTAGTAAATGCAAGACCTCTATGGCCGGATGTATTACTTACCCAAGTTTCTTCAAATGTACCTTAGTTGGTGGTGTCTGCAATATCATATGTGACTGACAAATTTAAACTAACACATTTTTTAATTCACGATTCTTATGCCAAAACATGTCTGAATGGTGCAGCGGTAAAGTCCCAGCCTCACAGTTAGCTGTGTCATTACGAGATCAGGGTTTAAATTCTTCTCACAGTTTAGCTCAGGGGTCACCTGAAAGGCGATGGAATTTACCTGCACAGTGTTTGTGGGGTTAGTATTCGATTATGTTTGCCTTAAATTTGATTATATTCTCCCTCATCACTCTCTAGCAACTACCTGTGGCGGCCGTGCTACAGTAGGTAGCTAGAGACTAGTTATGTTTTGCTGTGTAAGGATTCCGGTGTGTAAGTTATTAAGTTTAATGCAGTTTGAGATAACAATGCACACATTATGTTAAGCAGGACATTCAGATGAGCCGCTAAATTATAATCCAAAGACAGTGTGGAATTCCCTCATATCAACTTTTAAAAGGCTAGGTTGTAGCTACGAAGACTGCAGAAAAAGGACTCCCAGTACAAAGAACCCATACAAAGCAAAGCCATGTTCTTAAGTCTCCCAAACACATCAAAAAGCAAATAATAACTCCACATCTTATTAATTCAGCTGCTTAGCTAAAACAGAAATTTAACCTAATCACCAGGTTCTTCTTTCTCCAACCAACAGGTATGTTACCAGGCACAGCTTTTCTACAAAGCTACTGTTCAACTAAGAGTCCCTGAAATGTACAGTCCAAACGGGCCCAAACCCAACTGAACCCATTGACATTAGCACCCATTAGCACCTTTTTTTTTGTTGAAGGAGATTTGGGAGGATTCAGATCTGAGTCATTATCATTTATTAATATGTGTGATTCTGTGTGTACGTGTGCGTGGTTCAAGGTAACGTGGCCATCTCATGCTGCATGAGAGCCGTAACTCTCCCCCAAAACCCTCTTCCTTCGGCACCTGTATTAAACACCCTCTCAGACGAGCCCCCCACCGCAGCTATCAGACGGGACCCCCGGTCAGCCTCACAGCGGTCCCCTCTAGCCCATCAGACATCACGGAGAAGTAATTCACACTCCGTTTCATTTGACTTATTTACACCATTACCACCTTGGCTGTCCTGGCGCTGCCCACAGAGACTCGGTAGAGGGGTGTCTACCTGGGCCCACAATCCCTGCTCCAACAGGCCTATTACTAACCCTCTCTGGGCGCTGCCATCCCAATCGGCAGCTGGCACTGCAGGGGGGGAAGGGGGGGACTGCATTGCTCAACCGTGTCTGGATAGAGTGTGGTGCGTGTGCGGTCGTGTGTGTATGTGCGTGTGTATGTACACGTTTGTGTTTTCGTCTCTCCCTAACCATTCCCCTGTTTTAGCCACCAAAGTTATTATCGCACTGTGAATCCCCCTCCTGCCCTCTCCTTCTTTCTCTCCACCTCCCTCTCTCTCTGTCTCCTTCCCCTATCTCTCTCACTGTCTTTCTCTATCCCTCTTTCCCTATCCTTCTCTCTCGCTTTTTTCTTTTTCAAATCAGCTGATTATTTACATGGAACTGTGAAAAGAGAGGACTCTTGTTAGCATATTTATGGTAAGTGAGAGGATCGAAGTAACACCTTAACTAGTGTGTTTTTGGTATCTTTATGTTTCACACAGCGTGTCTCTTTGTCTCTCACCTAGTCTGATGAAGACAAAGGTTCCTAGCTCTACACAATTTGACTGATTTAATTTCAAATCTTGACTACACTCAGATCACTAGCATTGTCCCTGTTCCTGCTACCTCCCATAACTGACCTTTAAGTCAGCTCTTCAGAAAGTTTTCCCAGCCTTACAACATACAGGTACTGAATACAGTCATGTTTTTATTCACCAGAGAAAACGGATACCACTAACCATGTGGTCTCACCTTCCTACACCGCTGAGATGTGTGGTAATTCCCTGGCTGTACATAGTCGGCCGTGTGTTAGGGCATACATTTACCTCGCTTCTCGAGGATACAGCTTATGTAGGCCTAGAGCAGGTGTGTTTCCCTGTCCGTGGATACACAAAGAGATGTCCACCTGTGAGACTTAACAAGAAACAGGTCTTGTATTCTGGCCACGATTCTTTATCAATACACATTGTCCAGTCAATAAAGTTTTTTTTTTTTGTGAAATTACTTCAACTTTTCCAGTCGTGGTCCTCACTCTCGCAGGCCGGAGAAGTCAGTGGTTATGAGAAGAAAGGATATGTTTGGGAAGGGTTAATTGATGCCATGGAATGTTTGTTACCACTGGAATGTCTAAATCTTCATTTGACTTTTCCCAATTTTTAAAAAAAATAATAATAATTCATAGGCAAGATGCTCAGTTATGGCAAAGCCATTATTATGACCAATAGCTTAGTGTTTCTGTTCCATAAGAGTTGAGAAAACAAGAAGCTGTATTTGATTGGTCTGAATAGACTCAAACAGTTATTGTTTGACTGGCATGTGGATTTTGACAATTCTTCAGCTTCCTACGTCCGTGTCCATTCTGGTCATAGCTCTCATCTAGACAATCAATGTCAGCATCCGCTTGTGTCACAGCAGATGTGTTGTCATGACAACAAGAGAGGGTTTGCCCCAAAACATTAACATCTAGGGAGATTAGCATGTGAGTGAGGTGATATTTCTGTTTGTCTACTTGTTTCCATGTGCGTGTATCTTCAAGAGCGCAATTAAAGTGCTGCAATTGGTGTTTGCCCTGTCCTCAATCAAATCCTTTTTTTTTCCCGAGCAGGTGTTGTGATTGGCTATATCCAAAGTGTTGGTCACACCATTTAAAAAGTGAGGACACAGTCATATGTTTTGCATTCGGTTTGTTTGTCTCTGAGCACCCTGGTCTTTGTGGATTTGATCGTTGACACTATGTGCTGTGAATTACCTTTTCAGTAGTGGTTCGCCTAGCTCTTTCCCTGTCTCTCACCCATCTCTTTCTCACTTCATACCTGCGTATTGACAAACAGGCATATCTTTGCTAACCTTTTGGCATTTTAATATTTAGCAAAAGTCTATCATCTCCTCGTGTTTCCACTTGTTTTCCAGATATTTTAAGCCAAATAATTACCCCATGACCTTACATGAGCCAATAATATCTTCTGTTTACAAATGGGTGAATTCAATTTAGTGAATGAAGGCAGGCTGGTAGTTTTGGTAAATATCAACATAAGTGGAAGGACATCTCTATGTTCTGAAGGAGCTACAAACACGGCGACTTGACAACTTTGCGCCTGATATTCTAACCTCCATCCATGGACTGGTTACCAGAATCCTTACATTTATTTCCTTCTCTCTTTCTCTTTCACCTTCTCTTCATCTGTTTCTCTCTCACTCTTTCTCTGGACCCACATCATTTTCTTCTCCATTTCTAGCCATCTGTCCCTCCTCACCCCCCCACCCCCCGTGTCCAGCCCACTCTTACACAGTAAAGACCTGCTCTTCTTCTCCCACTTTAAACAGGTTGAATAAATTGAACTGCTCTTCAGTATTTCTCCTAACAAATTACAGGAGGCTTGCTTGTACCTTCCTCTTCATCATCCACTCTTCCGCACTTCTCTGTTTTGGCGTCTCTTCAGCTCTTTCCCTCCTCCTTCTGTCTAGCACCTTAATCATCTCTAACCCTTAACCGGCGTTACACCATGGAGCTGAACAGTCTTCTGTTGGCTTCATGTATTCCTCACACAGGGAACATGCACTGTCACACGCACACAGAACGTTACACACGCACGCAAATGTACACACACTCGCACACAACAGACAGGCACAAAACCAGACACTCACACACACACACACACACACACACACACACACACAGAACAGGGTTATTTCATTCAGGCAGTGAAAGCCGTCCAAAGTTGGCTGTAATAATCCATTGGTTCTGTTCTGTGCTGATTCGGCGCTCTAAGCCTGTACAATTATTCAAATCCAGGCTTTTAGTTGCAGCACACCTCTCTCCATGCGACTGTGTAATCTGGCTCCGCATTCCGAATGGCCTTAACTCCCATAAGGAATGCATATGAAGAGCAGCACTAGTGGCTAATCCGCCTGTTTAAGTTGCTGAAACTTACACCTGTCATGTTGTCGCGCGCCAAGGCTTGTGACTGCTGATAGCCGGACCGCAAATCCACCGCCGTGCTTGGCCTTTTTGTATGATCATCCTGTGCAGAAGAGAGGTCCCCCCCCTTCTTTATTCCTTCTCTTACTTCTCCTCTCTTTCTCCTCGCTGCCATGCACCCTGTCTTGGGGGAGACGAGGGATTGCGTCCCTAGCTGGTTGTACGAGTTTGCCACTGATTTGATGCAGGTTGTGTCATGGAAACAATTTGAGTCAGACGTCATCTGACACCTTTTCAGACGTTGGGGTGCACGGAGTGAGAAAGAATGAGAGAGGAAGATACAGCGGGGTTGAGAGAGGTAGAGGGACATAGAGAGAAGGAGTGGGAGAGGGAGGTGGGGAGGGGGCCAAAATGAGAGAACAGGCCATCAGAGAAGAATCTAAAAACCTCTTTAGTTAAAAATGCTGTAGATTTCCCTTTGCATGTGGTTGTCTAATTACTTCCCGTTTTGGTGACGAGGGAGTCTCCCTCTGTGTTCTAACATCTAAGTCAGCCCGTGTGCGAGGTTCCGTGCATGATTATGTGCATGCATGTGTGTGTGTGTGTATTTGCGTGCATGTGCGCCGATTCGGTATTGTAGCAGTGCGTTGAGCTCAGGGACACTACGTTAACACACAAACACACACACACACAAACACACACACACCAACACACACACGCTGGATGAAGCATTTGTAGGCCCGGAAACCGATCAGCTCAGGACAGCTGCACAGCAGCCTCAGGTATCGTGGAGCTTGCCGCACCTCAAAGCGATAGGGGACCGCTGTCTCTGCGACATCTGTCCCCACACACTCAAACACACAAGGAACTGTTTTCAAATGCTTTTTTTGGCTTTAACAAGCTTTTGTATTAGGCTGGTCACCATATGTTCGCATAGCCTCAATAACATGCTACAAGACTCACACTCCCCAGAGTTCAAATGGACACTGAGCATGTGGATGCATTATCCTTGGGGAGGGTCTAGATGAGAAGTTTAGAGACTCTTTGCACCGTTTAGCTGGCAGGGTTTAGCTGTGCTAAGGCCTCGTCCTTCTGGTTGTCAGGCTGTCGGGGCCTGGACGTTTACCCATGCGAGGCACACTGCCAGCAGGCTAAGGCTGTACCCGCCGCCCAGGCAGGGTGAGGCCTGGGAGGTTTAGCCCCAGTGGTAGATCTAATATCCATGCTGGCTGAACAGTGTGGGCACCATCTGGCTGTCTGTCCCTGTAGGTCTGCAGCCTGTCCCCCAAAGCCATTTAGGCCTGCCTATGAGTAACACAGACTCATACAGTCAGACTTGGGGAATTCTGTTCTGTGCTGTCACAGGCCATGTTGGCTGTTTGGTGCCTATGATAGTTATCATAACCTAATTACAATTTGAATGGAACATAGTGGAGGATACTGTTCTGGGAATGTTGTTGCTTCCCTGTGACCTTTGTCCAGGTGCTGCGTTCAGCCTCAGGCCAACATGCATTGTAACCCATCAACATGTGATACAGGACTTGGGTTCTTTTGTGGCTCTGATGTTGTACCATGCACTCATAGGCTGGAAACGCTGATGTTATGGACACGTTGTAGGTGTTCTTTAAATATACGCTAAATCAGGCGATGTTTCTTGATAATCCACTATGCCAAGGAATTCCACCACAACTGGAAATTCTCAACATAGCCTCTGACTCTCGGAGACAAAGTCTCTCAAGCGTGTCTAAATGCTAAATACACATTAGGCATATTGGCAGTTTTCTTCTTTCCTTTCATATGAAATCTCCAACAGAAAGTTCCACTTTGAACCAACTATGCTATGAGTTCTGGACCTTAATGGTACACGTTAACACATCTGCCAACAAAACCAAGTGCTACACTACACTATTCTTCTGACAGCGTGGTCAGTGTTAGCAACTATGAAATGGTTTGGCAGAAGATGTTGTATGCCAGTGTATAAGTAACATATGCATGTCTCAATAGTGACTTACAATAAATGTATTTCGGACTGAAATGTACACACACACACACACACACACATGCTATCTGGGATAATGATCAGTGACAGTCCTTTTCCAGGCCAGGTCAATTCCGAGGTACTGTGTTGCAGCGCGGCAGTGAGCTGACGGCTGTTGTGACTTTGACATCTCTCTCTACTCTTTTCTGGGTAGAATGTAAGTCTTTTGCTCCACAAGCACACTGTCTCTACCAACCCCCC
>JACXGI010006078.1:0-43628 GCA_016801175.1 Esox masquinongy | reverse complement strand
GTTAATTATGTAACTCTAACAGAGTTTGTGTCGCCTGATACACACTTATAGTGGTTTTCACTTGTGGGTTCCATGTATGAAATTTGGGGTCAAACTCCCTGTAGACTGTTCAATTCCTATTCACTTTGTTCTCTTAACATGCAACAGTCCATTTGAATGCACGTTCTTTTGACCAAGACAAATACAGATTCACCATCAATTGTTCATGTATGACTGGTTCACTACTGGTTTAAACACACATTTACTGGTCTAGCTATGTGGCGTCCACATGTTAGAGTTTCTCCATCACTTGTCATATGTAAGTGTATTAGTACTGGTTTATGCACACATTTACTGGTCTAGCCAAGTGGGGGCCACATATCACATATTGTCATCACAACCTTTTCTAGAATGCTGAATTCCATATGTTCACACTTCAGAAGAAACAATATAATCAATGTGAAAGTCTTATTACAGTTTCAGTTAACGACACAGCCTTTCACGTGGGTGACCCGGGATCGAATCACGAGATGGCAACACTATCTATTGCGGGCTGGCTGAACTAGGCTTGCCTGGTTTCTTGTTTTAATAGGGGCTTAATGGCAGCTGTTTTTAGAGACATTGGGAAAATGCCTGATTGCAGAGAGCCATTAACTATTTACTGTAGATCTATTGTTATAGAGTTAAAAGTAGTTTAAAAAATGTCAGATGGCATTCTGTTGAGACAACATGTGGAAGCCTTAATGTGGATAAACAAAGGTGCCTGGCTCACTATGCAAATCTCCTAAATGTTGTGTTGTTTCCAAATGTAGATACGAATAAGATCCATTAGCTTGTGGTGGAAATACACATTAAAACTAATCTATTTCGTAATAACGCCTGATAAAAAGAAAATAAATGTGGTAAATTATCATTTGTTTTCAGTTAATATTCCATAACGTACCATCACGCCATCATCCTCTTGTAGCTTATTCTTTCCTATACCTTATGAACTTCACCCTTACTTATCATGTAAGTTCCTAGTAAGTCCATCATCTTTAACTAGTTCTTATATGGTACCAACAACACTTACAGTGTAAGTACTAGGAAAGAGGGCTGTAATTTGAAGCGGTGTCCGTTCCCACGTAGTTACAGTGTAGTTACAAGGAAAGAGGGCTGTAATTTGAAGCGGTGTCTGTTCCCACATAGTTATAAATGTAGTTACAAGGAAAGAGGGCTGTAATTTGAAGCGGTGTCCGTTCCCATGTAGTTACAGTGTAGTTACAAGGAAAGAGGGCTGTAATTTGAAGCAGTGTCTGTTCCCACGTAGTTACAAATGTAGTTACAAGGAAAGAGGGCTGTAATTTGAAGCGGTGTCCGTTCCCATGTAGTTACAGTGTAGTTACAAGGAAAGAGGGCTGTAATTTGAAGCAGTGTCTGTTCCCACGTAGTTACAAATGTAGTTACAAGGAAAGAGGGCTGTAATTTGAAGCGATGTCTGTTACAGTGTAGTTACAAGGAAACAGGGCTGTAATTTGAAGCAGTGTCTGTTCCCACGTAGTTATAATGTAGTTCCAAGGAAAGAGGGCTGTAATTTGAAGCGGTGTCTGTTCCCACATAAATACACAGTAGTTACAAGGAAAGAGGGCTGTAATTTGAAGCGGTATCTGTTCCCACATAGATACACAGTAGTTACACCTACTAAGCAAGTATGTTTTGGTGTAGTCAAATGAAGCAGTGTCTGATTCACAATAGTTAAAACATGTAACACCTCAAACTAATTAATTAATGACAATTTAAAATGAGAGGGTATGTTCAAAATAAAATAAACCTCAGATGGAAATTGATCAAAACGAAATCTGGATATCTGCACCATTTGGACAGAGATATAATGACATTTAAAAAACATCTGTCAATTATAAACATTTTATTAAAACAAATAAAAACAAACAATCAAATACTATTACAAACAACTACTGTACCACCACTGCTATCTGAACCTTCTGTTTTTAAATATATATATATTTTAAATTGTAAGCAATTCGGAGTTCATCTGTATATCCAAAATGTTGCTTTGCTGGTCCGGTGTGCTGTAAATGTACGCCATTTAAAATTCTAATGTGGAAGATGGAAAACTGTTCGTGATTTATTAAAATAAAAACTCCTCAGAGTCTGGTATAACAGTTGATTATTTCAAGTTTAATTACGTGGCGCCACGGGAACAACCGTCACAACATCAACAGAGAATGAGTACAGAGACTAGCAGAGTAACGTCATGACAGATTGTTCTGATTATGCATTTCAAGTTTCAAGCTTATATTCTCTTCCAACAGTACAGATGACGGAATTAGCATTTGCAGAATGTACATACAAGGAATAGTCGCCACTATGGGGTAGCCTAAAAATGCAAGGTTGCACTCAGATGGCTCCAAGAGGCACAGAGAATCATAGACTGTCGGTTGCCCAGACAACCCGGTCAAAGGCTGAGATATATCAATCTGGACAGTTACTATATGGAGACTTAAGTTAACTATGCTCTTCCCAATAAGGAATAGAGCTCGGTTCACCTGTAGGATGTAAGTAATAATAACCCCCTGCTGTTCAAGAGCTTCCTCCTAGAGAACACTTTTTTATGGCGGTTTTATGGCACAGGCAGAGGCCTGTTTCTCT
This sequence comes from Esox masquinongy, assembly GCA_016801175.1. NCBI lineage: Eukaryota > Metazoa > Chordata > Actinopteri > Esociformes > Esocidae > Esox > Esox masquinongy. The sequence goes on along the minus strand of JACXGI010006078.1, from coordinate 41,000 downwards.
TACTGCTAAAAGGAGCCAAGGCCCTGCTCAGCCGACATTCCATTCATCACTGCCCCTGAACACAAGACACTGGCCTTATAAGTTGGAGACACACAGAGACAAGTCTTTCAGTATATGTAATTGATCAAGCATACAGACTACAAAAGCCTTCTAATAGAATAATGAATAAATAAGGATACAATAATAAATTCATTTTCTACAATTCCTCCCTTTTGTCCCCAAAGGGACAATAAAACAAATTAATTTATTCCAGTATAAAATACATTCTTTATTGTCAAAACTTTCTGGTCTTAAGGATCAGGAGGTTACAGTTACTTTTAAATAAGTTACAGCAGAATCAAACACTGACAATCAAGACAGTTGTTATTAGGTAGAAAATCATAAGCCTGGGAACCACACACCCAATAAGTACCTTCTAAGGCAGCTGTGTCACAGGTGGCTGCTACAGATAGTAGGGCAAGTAAAGTGGCTGTTCCATCCTTTACACATCTTAGGGATGAATTTGATTTGTTAAATGTTGGGGAAGTGGGAACGTCTGCTTCCATACCTATGACCGTGTGACAGTGTGAGTGTCCCAAGAGCACTGACCCTGCGCCTTCTCGGTGTATACACCACATCAGAGGTTTCGGGACAGTCACAGTTACCAGGACAGCCTTTCTTTTGCAAGAGCAGCACAGGGTGGATGTCTCCTCGCATCTGATGTTATCTTTCACCATTGGACTTGGCCCACATTTACTATCCGGCTGGGTACTATTGGGAAACAATAAAGCACACGTATCACAGTCAGAGATTGGAACAGACATAAGGGGCACACCCCCTGTGAAACTGTGTGGTATTAGCCCACATATTACGCATTTTCCTTTCTGTATGGCTCTTGCATGAGCGAGAGCAAGTTGGCTATATAGGTTACTGGTCCTGCCTATAACGGCATGGTCCTGAACAGAAAGAGAGGCTGGCGGAGAGTTGTGACCAACCGCTTTGGGTGAATCATGGTGTGTGTCAGTTAACTTGGGTCTGTTACAGTTTACCACTACCACCTGATGGCCTGGGCGTATCACCCGATACTCTGGTTTTGGAGCTCCTTCAGGAGTGGAGAAAGTACAGTAAAACACAGACCCAATGGTTAATGTGGATGGGTTAATTACAGAGAATACAATTCTAACTTCATATCTTACGGGCACATGGGTTATCATTACTTTCTCTGGGCAATTGTTGCCTATAACTGCTTCCTTCTTTTCCTTGTCCCACAAAGCTGTTTTACACATTTGGGCAGAAGATTTTGGTGAAGCAGATAAGAGACTCACTACAGTCGCAGGAGACCCTGGGGTAAACAAACATTCTATATGGGCTATTCTGTCTCCCCTGCAAACAATATGGTTCACTAACGGAGGAGAGATAGTTCGTCTGCTTCTTACCTCTGGTCTAAGTTGGGTCGTGAATTGGGGCAAGGGCGGGATGAGAGTTGGGCCTCCCTTTTCTCCTACGGACCACCCGGTCCCTATTGGGCCATAGATACCTCGACCAATGAGAGCAACCTGTTCTTGATTAATTCCTTTCCTGAGGTAGTAATAATGAAGAACATGCATACAGCGTAAAACCTATGAGGGAGTTCTAACCTTTCGTCATGTGTAGGAGAGCCTCCACTTTCCCTAATGATTGGACTGGAAAATATATATGAGTGTAAGGTGTATTGACAAAGACCTACTTTAGAGGAAAACCCTTGTGGGAGCCATTCCTTGTTAGTAGCTAACATCAGTCCTCCTGCTATACAGTTTGCCCCGGTTGGAAACCCCTGGATACCCAGGGTCAGATATTCTGCCTTCATGCCTGGGATGTTATTGCAATTCAGGTGTACCTCTGTCCCTGCACATTGTCGCATCCTCCCGCTAAGGTCCCTGCTAGGCCTATCCTTCACCCTTTGGACTTTGTGTTCCCCAAAATGTGTTGCTGGAGTGTGTGGGTGAGTGGTGTCGTGGAAATCACCAAATGGCAAAGGCACAGAGACTGTAGATTCTTTTCACAACTAAAGCTTTATTCTAGATTTGCAAAAATGGAGCAGTTAACAACACTCTCAGCAGAGTCAGTTCAAAAGCTTTCCGTTGAAGGTTGAGCTCAGGCCTATATACATTCAGTACAGCCCACTGTGTCCCCCTCCTATGCATGGTTAGTCTACATGTTTCACCAGCTTCTCTGCAAACTTCGGCTTAGAAAGATAACAAGATGTCTACAGCCCTTGAGATGTTTAACCAAAACTATAGCTATCTGTTGTAGGCACATCCTTTACAAGTGAGCAGAGCTGAAACACATAATGGCCTTACTAAATGACTGGATAATACTTAGAATAAGCAATATGATATTATTGTACTATGGAATAAGAACATTTCTACCACAGTGGTGGAAGTGTTGAGGTGCAGTGTAAGTGCTGTTATGTGCGGTGGCATCTGGTTTCTTTGATTGTTTGGTTTGGCTGTCAGAGTCAATTCTCCAGGCCCACCCTTGGCAGTCCCTGTGGATTCTAGACTCCACAGAAGTCCCACCAGTAGGCTGACCAGGATTGCAGCTATCATACCGAGGCAGCAAAGGAGGAGGTCACCGGCTCTCCCTGCTCTTGTGTTGATTTGCCAGCTTTGTCTTTCTTTGAGCCCAGGCTGGGCTCCTGATGTATGTCCTTCTGTGCTGGAGGGTCGTGGTCTGGTCGGCAGTGGCTGGCATGGATCTAGGTATCTTTCCCCGAGACTCACAGTGCTGTGTGAGTCAACGGCTTGGTATCTGTGGCACGGCAGCGTCAGGGGAGGCGGTCCATGTGCCTCCTTGACCTGTGAATGCATACGCTCAACTATTCTAGTTAGCTCTGTGGCATAATCCTGAAGTGAGTCAGTCATGATTTGTAAGTCAATGTACGGAGGAGGCTCCAAAGGAGTCCTCATCGGTCTGCCAGTCAATATTTCATGTGGAGTGTACCCAGCCATTTGACTAGGAGAGGAGCGTAGTGCCATTAGTGCCAGAGGTAGGCATTCTACCCAGTTCATCCCTGTATGCGCACAGCATTTAGACAGTTTGTTTTTCAGGGATTGGTTCGTTCTCTTGATCATCCCTGCACTTTGTGGATGCCATGGACATGAGAATTTTTGTTGAATGTCTAGTGCGTGACACAGTTCTTTCATCAGTCCATTTTTGAAATGTGTCCCTTGGTCAGATGAGAGAATTTCTGGCACACCGAACCTCAGTATAACCTCCCTCATTAGACATTTCTCAACAGTCTTTGCATCATTGTTTTGTGTAGGAAAAGCTTCTACCCAACTTGAAAACTTGTCAACTATTACCAAGCAATAGCATTTGTCACCAGCGCTCTCTGTCACGTCAATGAAATCCATCTGTAAGTGTACAAATGGATCATGTGGTGGGGGTGCTTTATTTTGCTTCACAGGGCCTGTTTTCTGTATGTTGTGTACCTTACAGATTGGGCATTCTCTGCAAATTTTCTCACATGCCCTTCGGTGCCCTGGGTGAACCGAAGTTTACCCATGCTAGCTATTATTCCCAAGACTGGCCAGAAGTGAGGCTGGTGCAGCAGGCCTACCGGATGGGTTTCTAAAGATGCCGTTGGCACCGGCTGCACAGCCGGCTGTCACCCAGGTTTGTTTCTCAGCCTCGGCGACAGAGGTCTGTAGTTCACGGATATGGTCGGCAGTGTAACCTGGACACAAATTGACATGTTTAGTAGCAGAACGGGTTATGGTATCAATTAAAGGCATTTGTGCTGCCCCTTTGCCGCTTTGTCGACCATGGAGTTACCTACGGACACCCTGTCGTTACCACCTGTATGCGCGGGACATTTGATTATGGCTAGCTGTGAGGACTGCATAATAGCACTGAGCAATTAGCTGACCTGTGAAGAGTTAGTGGTACGTGTACCAGTTGAGGTTAAAAACCCCCGGCGCATCCAGAGGATGCCAAAATCACTGGCTACTCTGGTGGCATACCTGGAATCACTATAGATGTTCACCGATTTCTGGGAAACGAGAACACAAGCTCTAGTTGACGAGATGGCGGCATACCCTGACTGTAGTCCAGACCCATCGGCCATCCTTGTTGAGGAACCGTCCACAAAGAACTCCAGTTCGGCGCCTGGGAGAGGGGTATCCTGGACATCAGGGTGGGGTTTAGTTTCTTTGGCGATGTAGTCAAGGCAAGAATGGGGTTCTTCTCCATCTTCTTCTGTGGCCATGCAGGCTGCTGGGTTGACCGTGTTGCATCATTTGATGGTGACATTTGGAGCTGTTAAAAGAATCTCATACCCGGATAGCCTCTGGGCTGTCATGTGCTGTGTTCCTGGTTCGAGTAGGGCTGCAATGTTGTGGGTAACATGCAGGGTTGTGGGTAACATCCACATCCTGCAGTACCCCGTCATACCCAGGAACGTTGCCAGTTCCTTCTGTGTCCTTGGCTGTGGGCAGGCAGAGATAGCAGATACACGGTTTGTAGGGAGACATTTCTCACCCCCTTCCAATACGTGTCCCAGATACATTACCCACTGGTGGACCAGTTGTGCATTTGTCCTTGAGAACCTTTCTCTCCAATGCTTGCAGAAGGGTTATGGTGTCTTGGATACAGGTTTCTTCGGAAGGTGAGGCCAGTAGGAGGTCATCTACATACTGTATCAGGGTGCTTCTCCCTTTCAAACAGACATCGGCCAGGTCTGCAGCCAGCACCCAGTTGAAAATGGATGGAGACTCACAGTAGCCTTGGGGCAGTCTGGTGTAGGTGCACTGTTGGCCCCGGTAGGTGAATGCAAAGTATGGCTGGGAATCTGGGTGCAGAGGAATAGAGAAGAATGCTGAACACAGGTCAATGACGGTGTACCACTTTGTGTCTGTTGGAATGGAAGACAGAATGGTGGCAGGGTTAGGTACCACTGGGAACTCAGCCTGAACCACATCATTTAGAGGTCGTAGATCCTGAACCATTCGATACTTCCCTGTGCCCACTTTCTTCACCGGCAGGAGGGGAGTGTTGTATGGGCAGATGTTTGGGATGAGCACATATTGACGCCGCAAGTCTTCAAAAGTAGGTTCGATTCCTGCCTCAACTTCAGGTGATAACTGGTACTGCCGCACTCGAGGGCCATCCATGTCGGGTTTCAGAATGATGTGGACACTTGGAGCAGAGCGGATGAGTCCCACGTTGTTTGGTCCTGTCGACCAGACATCCCCCTTCAGCGCATCTTCGTTGATTTTCTCCACTTCAGGACACGTTTCTGAAACCACACACTGTGTAGAGACCAGGGTTCTCATAAATTGCAGAGTCAACAGTGTTAACAACACATTGGTATACTGACATTCCTTCGTGAACTGTAGTTTCCCATTGTGTGTTTGGCATTGGTGACCATGTTGTCAAATTTTCAAGCATTTTCAGCATTTTCCACACGTCAGCTGCCTTGTAGGCCCCTTTGGTGACTGCCAGGGTAATGTGTGGATGTCTTAGTGGATCAGTGAAATACCTTGCCTGTTGCTCAGGGCTGAGAGAGACTGTTGTTCCGATATCTTGTTTTCTGATGTATAAGTGGGATATGGTGACGATGGAGCTCCTTCCAAGCCAACCTCTCACTGTTTGTGCATACAGGTTCTGTAAAGATTCATGGTCGTACAAAAGGGTCATGTGTAAACTGTTGAGATTAAAGTGGAATTGGGAAGACATACCCTTCGTGGGTGGTCGGTCCAACAGTGACTCCACAGTTTGTCATAGGGCATTGCGGTCTGCAAGTTGTAGCCAGTAGACTGTGTCGGAGACAGATGCTTGTACACACATTATCAATCATTCAGTTGAGATCCCCGGGAATGAACAGATTAACCCAGTTGGAGAGCAGTGAAATGTACCATTTAGTTTGCATAAAAGATCCCTAACCATCAAATTGACTGGCATCTTTGGGCAGTATAGGAATTCCTGTTCAATAGATTGGCCTGTCAATTTAACATTCAAAGGTTTTGTGACTCTGTTAATGGTAGCAGGCCCGCTGAAGCCTCTTGCTGCTTGTGTTTTGGATGATAAAGGAAATTTGGGTGTTTCCCAACCAACACAGGAAGAAGTGGCTCCTGTGTCGATCAGGAATGTCACTGGTTTTTCATCTACAATCAGCCCTAATCTGGGTTCGTGATTGGGTCGTCTGCTGGTGACAGAGGCAGTCTTAGGTGAATTTATGTTTTCGGAGGGATCTCCCAACCACCGTCAATGCGAACTTGACCCAATGGCCAGTGTTTCCGCACTGGTGGCACGGTCGGTTTGGCCCCGGGCCCGGTGTGTACATGGTGTAGGCCCTTCCTCTGCCCCTGTTGACCAAATTACCTCTACCTCTGTACTGTTGATCAGGATACTGTTGATTCTGTGCCCATTGACCTGGACGGGGTCTTGGGTTCTGGAAATTTTGTGCTGGTGGCTGCTGGTAGCTTACCATAGGCTGAGGTGGCTGCTGGTACGGCTGCTGAGGTGATTGCCAACACTGCTGCTGGGGAAATGGTTGGGTTGGGGTGTTCGTGTATAGCACCGATGCTGTGTTGGTTAGTTTTAATTTGAGATGCCATTAATGTCATTTCAGTTCTTTCTTTTCTAGCTTATTTTTCCTTATTAATAAGGTTCATGGCATGTCGAATGTGTAATGAGAGTTCATCAACTTTTTTGGCTTCATATTCAATGCAAGAGTTCATGACACGATTTTTAATTACATCTGGTAGACCGGCTAGTACTAACTGCAGAAAACATTACCTCATGTGCGTGGTTATCAGGGCCCAGTCCGGTTCCTGATTTCCAGGCTTTTCTTTTTCTGGCTATGTAATCGACCAGGGGCTCATCAGGGTTCGTAATACAGCTTCGTACCTTTTCCATGCTGTATTTCTGAGGGAAGAGATCTCTCAAAGTTTTACGTAGGGAGTCCATCTGGTAGCCGGCATCTCGTTCATGTGTTCGCATGGTTTCCAGATCGCTGTGTGCCGCCACTTTCTCCCAGTCAGCGCCTAGCAGGGCCCTGGCCAGGGGAACAATGTCTTCTGAACTCAGAATCATACCATCAATTTTGTCATTTACCACTTTTATCGATGATTCGACGTCATCGTGGACAGAGGGGTGGTCAGCTGCCATGGCTTTTAAATCTTTCAGGCCCCATGGTCGATGAACGGCTGTTGGTCTTCCTGTTGCTGTTGGAAACGATACTAGAGGTGCAAGGACTTGTTCTTCACCCGATTCTTTAAAATGTCTGGACTCAACATGTTGTGAAACCAAATTCAAATCGGATTGCGCCAACCTCAGAACCATCAGAATCAGAATCAGCTTTATTCGCCAGCTATGTGTACACATACGAGGAATTCCAGAGTCAAATTACCTGGCGAATAAAGCCGATTCTGATTCTAAACCTCTGTGGGCGTGCCCCGAGGGCCGAGCTTGCAGGTTGAGGTAGACGCTGTGGATTGGGATTGTAACCCTTGTTTGACCGTTCACTCACCCGCGTTTCAGTTGATCTGGGTGCTGGTAGCGGAAGACTGGTATCTTTGCTTGAGGCGAGCCCCCCCCAACAGCTGATGTATTTTCTAGTATTTTGTAACAAAGTTTTCTGAGCTGGTTATGTGTTTGTTTTGGAGTTAGTTCCATGAGGTCTTCATCTGAGTCATACATGCAGCTGGCGGAGAAAAGTTTTCTGGACTCGTCATGTGTTCGTTTCGGGGTTAAATGTATGAGGTCTTCATCCGGGGCATCCACGTGCCTGGGGGAGGGCATCTTTGACTGTAGGTGTCGGTAAGCCGGTATATGCTGGTGGAGGCAGAAGGCTTAGAGTGGAAGGTGTAGTGCTCCGGGCTGGTGTGCCGATGGTCAGGGTCTGGCTGTTTACTGTGACCCCCAATGCTAATGCTGCACAGGCTAGTTCATCCTCTGGGGATAACATGGCTGCCTGTGTTTTAGCCTTTTTAGCTTCTTCCCTCCTTACGGCAGTAGGTAGCCACATCGTCCTGGTTTTTATTTTGTTGAGCAGGCCTCATTCATAGCTCCTGTGAGATATTGCTCCATGGACCTCAGTCAACATTACAGGGTCAAAAGTGCCTTGTGGTGGAAAAGGGTTAACGCTGGTTAATTAACGCTGGTTAAGGGTTAATGCTGGCTAATTTTGTCATTTCACACGATTCTGTAATGTATGCGACCGCCTCCTTACCATGGAGTTTCAGCATGTATACGGCAGGGGTCTCAACTTTCTTCTTGGCTTTCTTCTCGGCTCTCTCCTCGGTTTTCTCCATCTGGGCCTCCATCTTGCTTTTATCTTGGGTTTCCATTTCTTGAGTTTTTTTTTTTTTCAAATTGGATAAAAGTTTCTACTCAGAAAACAACCGGCACGTCCCTACCTATGTTTTTTAGTTTAAATAATTATTAGTTACTTGGCTTATATATTGATTAATAAATTGCAACAACTCGGGTGTATCTGTCCAAATGGCTTCACCGTTTTGATAAATTTCAGAACAAGTGTCCGTTTGTTTTTCGTCTGGGTGATTTGAGTGTACTCTTTCTATCTCAAAGATATAGGAAAAACAGTGAGTCCACTGTGTGACTCAGGAACAATTTCTAATCTAACGGGAACCCACTCTAGTGCTGTGTTTAAGTGACTAGATAAGACCTAGATCAGAGAGCTAGTGACAAAGAATGTACAGGCTAGGACTAGTTGCATTAAGTAGCAAAAATAACTTTTTCCTATAATACCCCAAAAGAACCGTTATCCTTCGTTTCTCATAAAACTACAAATATGTTTAAATAGAGAAAATAAAAGTGATCTGTGTCTGAGTGAAAATCACCAGCATATGTGGCATAAGTATGGCAATTGCCACTCCAGTGTTTATTTGGAGATTACAGGGATCTCGCAAAGTATAAAGCATACCCAATACAGCACACTATTATAGTCTATGTGTTTGTCGTTTATGCTGAACCTCCTTCAAATGACCACCAGGTGGGGCCAAAGAAAATATAGAGCTGTGACGTAATTTTTAAATGTTTGGCTATACCATTACAGGCCCAAATGGTTTATATTTTTTAATAATTTGTAACATACACCTTTTGCTATAATTTTCATCAGAACACAGATCATAACATACAAAAATAGAGAACACAAGTGTAGTGGTGCCATAATAAGGAACATAACCCAATCCCTCATTTTATTGAGTACGCACTCAACATTCACAAAACACATCCAGTCCCAAACTGCGCACACAAAACTTTGGCTCATTCGCCCACACACATACACCCATTCAAGGTCGACCATTCATACTTCTGTTAACAGTGTAGAGATTTTAGCCCCCTCAAGGTCTTGGGTATCCTCACCTAAAGCATCTTGGATATAACAGATTTAAATTATTTTAATTTTCTCTAATTTAGGACCAGCCTTGGCTTGGCACATAGGGGTTCGTCAACCACCGTTATTGCAACCCACCAAGGGGAGTAATGTGACCCAAAAGGGTTTGCGTCACACACCTATCTTATCACATGCGTCAGTTGATAACCAGTCAGTTCCCTCACGTATAAGTTCTTGGGAGTCTCGAATGAGTTATTCCCTCACATACAACAGAATCTTGGGAACCTCGAATTGGCTATACTATATTTATGTTTAGGAGTCTCTTAATGATCATTCTTCGTTATCAAATATTCAGTTACAGTCCAATCAACTCTTTTTTTGTTCTTCAAAAACAAATAACCAAACACTATTACAAACAACTACTGTACAACCACTGCTATCTGAACCTTCTGTTTTTAAATATATTCATATATACAGTGAGGGAAAAAATTATATGATCCCCTGCTGATTTTGTACATTTGCCCACTGACAAGGAAATGATCAGTCTATAATTTTAATGGTAGGTTTATTTGAACGGTGAGAGACAGAATAACAACAAAAAAATCCAGAAAAACGCATGTCAAAAATGTTATATATTGATTTGCATTTTAATGAGTAAAATAAGTATTCGACCCCTCTGCAAAACATGACTTAGTACTTGGTGGCAAAACCCTTGTTGGCAATCACAGAGGTCAAACGTTTCTTGTTGTTGGCCACCAGGTTTGCACACATCTCAGGAGGGATTTTGTCCCACTCTTTGCAGATCTTCTCGAAGTCAAGGTTTCGAGGCTGACGTTTGGCAATTCGAACCTTCAGCTCCCTCCACAGATTTTCTATGGGATTAAGGTCTGGAGACTGGCTAGGCCACTCCAGGACCTTAATGTGCTTCTTCTTGAGCCCCTCCTTTGTTGCCTTGGCCATGTGTTTTGGGTCATTGTCATGCTGGAATACCCATACACAACCCATTTTCAATGCCCTGGCTGAGGGAAGGAGGTTCTCATCCAAGATTTGAAGGTACCCTGTCTGTCGTCCCTTTGATGCGGTGTAGTTGTCCTGTCCCCTTACAGAAAAACACACCCAAAGCATAATGTTTCCACCTCCATGTTTGACAGTGGGGATGGTGTACTTGGGGTCATAGGCAGCATTCCTCCTACTCCAAACACGGCGAGTTGAGTTGATGCCAAAGAGCTAGATTTTGGTCTCATCTGACCACAACACTTTCACCCAATTCAATGTGACATACAGGGGAGGCCCCCGAGTATTGCCAGCAGAGTACAGCCCAATTGCACAAATGCGCAACAGAGAGACAACAACAAGCCAGTGACTCCGCCCCTGAATGGCATTTCTTATGCTTCCTAACTGGACAGATTGATATCCCTGAAGATTAATTGATTTGATGTTATACTGATGATTACATGTTCCCTTTATTTTTTTGAGCAGTGCATTAAATAAGGTGACCAGTAGAGGTTGGTGTTTGCAATTCTCAGGCATCGAACAACTGCGGAAGCCTGCATTTTACAAGAAGCTTTGGAAAAAGCATGTGATCAAGCAAGGCTTTAGACATCATCAATCACTTGGGGTTGTTCCTCTGAAACAAGCCTGAACCCTTTCGCCTCGATCAGACTGGGGTGAGATTTAGTGGCGTCGAAGCCTTGGGGTTGTACGTCCCATCACTAATCATAGGGGTGTGACGATCTCATCATACCTGTATCCATAATCGTGTCTGACGGTCAAAGGTGAAACTCGTAATGGGATATACTCATGTTTGGAAAACCAGGAAGTGCCTTTAAATGCTAGTAAAACCTATACCTCAACTTTGCGTTATTGCACCATCATTTAAAGCACTTATCAGAGCGGTTATGGTTGTTCATTGTTTATAGTTAAAAAATCCTGACACCAGAAATAGCAAATTCACACCAAAAATGGCAAATTCACATTGACTCATTTTAAAGCCCTTTAATTTAAAAAAAAACATCCAACTAAATAATGCATGGCCACTGACAACTTCAGTTCAATTTTTGAACCCTTGGTTGTTTCACCTTTGAAAGGGACAAAATATTTCTCGTCTAACACTTAGCCGATGCCAAAACATTCATAAAATCTGTTTTTACTTTTAAAATTGTAATTTTATCTTCAAATAATCTGTCATGTTGACGATATATAGGAGACTATGTGTGTGTTAGCACTATGGGAAAAAAAGAGGGTGCTGCTTATTAGAATACAAATCAGCATTCCACTTGGTTTGAGAGACTTGACAATGTCTGGTTTTCTTTCTCAATCACAGATGTTGTTACACAAGCGAATCACATTAGTACCCAGCAAATTCCGTCACCTGTAAAAATACTTGTTTAGTCCAAGTAATCGGTTGACATGTGAACAGGACTCCTGCGGATGTGGAAGGTCCCGCAGGAGTCTCATCTGGTACGGGGGCGAAATTCGATTCGAGGGACAGAAGACGATGATAAAGGATCAGCAGACCATAGGAATGTGCTGTAGAAAAATAGGTTATATATATTTGTATATAATATATATGCAGTATATTTTACATGGTAACAGTTTTCGTAGTTCTCCTCCTTGCTGTTTTAACTTTCTTTTTAATGGAAAATGTGACCGGCTGACAGAAACTGGGGAGTTAAAACAAGGGTTTTAATTGGTTTACTGGTGGTGTGTGGCAACATTATAACTGAATAGCAAATGCTTTATACATATCTGGGACATAACAAATGTTCCTAACATTTAAATGGGTGTTTTATTTAAAACAAATTACATTAAAACAATGAAAAACTATAAATTAATTGGTGAAATGTAGCTTGTTGTTTATCGTCCAAACACGACATCATAGCAGCACTAAATTCACATTACGTGTTCGGAGTCACAAACATTAGGAGATATCTGGTTAATCACCTAAAGATGGAATTATAATGACAGAACTAAAGATTATTATGGGAAGGAGACGCTACAGCAACAAACATGTAGGTTTGCTATTAATATGCTAATAATATGAATAGTGTTGAAGGGTGGAAAAAGTAAAGTTAAATATATGAGTAAAGCAGAGAGTTAAGATGTTAGAGTTTTGCTAGTAACCAAAAGGTAGCTGAATCTAATCCAGAGCCGATAAGGTGTTACTCATTTTTTTCCGGTTTGCTCATGCAAGTCGCTCTAGTTAAAAGCACCTGCTAAATGACCAAAAATGAATTGTAATGGACTGAAATCATGTTTATAATGACATCTTTTTATTTGTACCTGAAAATTAATGCCATAACATTGAACAAAATATTAAGAAACACACATTAACTTTCTCAGACCAGGTTCAAACATTTGCAAAGTACTTAAAAGCATTTGAGAGGCCCTTGATTTAGTACAGTTATGGTGCATTTTAAATTTGCTCCATTGTAACAGGCAGACTGATTCAAAGTTTTTCAAGAATTTAATTAATTTCACCCAGACTGTTTTCAGTTGTGCTGTAAACACTCAAACAGTTGTAAACTTGGGCTGCCATTTTCAGGTGGAGCTGATTAGAATCTCGGCTTCGGGATCTGGGGGTAGTAGTCGGTCAGCAGAGATACCATCAGACCCTGAACATAGAGAAATTGAAAGAAGAATTAATGAAAGCACAGGGCACAGATAATCCCTGAATCCAGCGGGGTAAACAGGTTGCAGACTTCAGGTAGATAATACTGAATTAAAGCACAGGGCACAGATAATCCCTGAATCCAGTGGGGTAAACAGGTTGCAGACTTCAGGTAGATAATACTGAATGCAAGGGTGTGCAACCAAACACATTATATAGGGTTAGGGTTAAGGTTAGGGTTAACCCTAACACTAGAAGCGCCGGAAGGGGTCAATTTGACCTAGGGGTACCTAAAAAAAAAATTTGCGGCACTCAAACTTACAGGAAGCTCCTTTTAGGAATTCTCCTAGATATGCATGCTTTATCCCCCAGTATTTTTTTATGTAAAAATAACCACTGGAAATGTGAATTTAAAGCAATTTTGCCCAAATTTCTGCAATATCCGCCAATTTTGTTTTATTTTTTACAGCAGTAATTCTCCTTCTCTTTCACCAGGTTGCTTATTTGCCACTAGATGGCACCACATTTTGGTTATACTGATTAGTCTAAATGTGTTTGTGTGCGTGCGTGTGTGCATGTCAGGGTTTACATTAGCCGGCAAACGCAGGCAGTATCACGTGTAGTTGTCCGGCAGATGAAAATATTAAAGGGCAAAATTTCTGGTGGGAAATATGCCAAATAAATAAACTGATTAAAAGCATATTAAATAGCCTAATATTGTGTGACCTACATATGTTATCAAGAAGCGAGCCTCCACTCGCTCTGACAGTACGACATTACTGAGTGTTTGGTCGTGTGACTAAGTAAAACGTGTTTGAACATTTAATATGCAATGGGACAACATATATTGATAACCATACATTTTAATGGCCATTATCTAATTAGAAAATATGGTTTGAAATGACAAAATTCGACTTACGATATTTGCCAAAATATTTTACTCGCTTGAGTGTTTTTCTTTTGTCGATCAGAGCTGATCCGACAAATAAGCGACTGAAATGTGTTGGTCTAATAATAATGTTGCAAAATTAGGCTACATTACAGTGCATTGGAAAACAATTCTATACTAGGTTTAAACATACTGAAATTAAGAAGCAAACAAGTTTAAGTAAATGATCTGAGCCAATAGTATAACTTTCCTGTCAAACGCTCTTCTGCATGCATGGGCTAGACATCCTATGGAAACGGACATAATTCGCATGGTATTTGTTGAGACGTTTCTAACATTGACCTAAAATCCCTTATTGAGATTGGAAACTTGGAAAATTAACCCTTCCGAGTCGAGGTCAGTGTCGACCCGGAGGTAATACATTTGCATAGATATTAGAAACTATATTCGCTAGAATTGTATCGTTTTTTTGAGAATAGTTAGACATCTCCATGAAGCGTTCCGTATCTAGTTTGTGTCGCTATGGGTATCACTCCTTGAGAGAGAAACGCTAAGTTGGACCAAATCTGGATACCATCGCGCATTGCATGTACTGGTTACTTTACCCTATCCTCTGTTTTTACATCGAATCCTGGTCGGCCTATCACAAACGATGCTTCTACTATGTCATATCATCTTGAAAACATGACCTGTAGGAAGCAAGAATGCTGGGAAGGGGGTGGTGGTCATTTGGAGAGGCCATTGCGCAATGGGTAGCCATAGCTTCCACATTGCGAAGGATCATTGTTTTTGCTTTTTACTCACTAATTAGTTAGTGACCTAACTACCTCACCCTCACCTGGTTGTTTACGTCTGAATTGGGAACCAATTTATAGGAAAAAACAAAACCTGCAGACACTCAGCCCTCCGGTTTGACACCTCTGAGGTAACGCGAGTGACCTTTTCGGCTCAGACATGCTAGTGGCACTAGTGCAACGTGACCCATCTGGATAAAAAGTAGTTTGCTATTTATATTTAGCACCGTATTACCTTGTTTGCATTATAATAATTATGTAAAAATGTTGTTCTGTCAACATACTAGAGGGATGTTTATGAGTTTTTCGAAAAAATGGTGGTCTCTTGGTGTTTTCATTACGAGATGTAACTAGAACCTCACTAGCAGTCCTCTGCTGCCATCTGGTGGGTGTTTGGTGTGAAAACAGACAATAATAATCCACTCAATATCTTATCATACTTTTGAAATCATGTTTGATTTCCATTTTGGTGTAACTGATTTTTTTGGTAGAACCCAAATATTTCACATTGTTTTTTTTTTAATTCCTTATCTGCAGCCTAAAACACATTTATATGTCACTAAACGCATTGGACTTTCAAAATAAGTGATTGAAAACAAGTTTCACAACGATTTTCAATTTTTTTTATCAAATCATATTGCAGAACTGTACTCCGTAGAACCTTGTTTTTGCCTTTCAAACACATGCATTTTCTAAATAGTGTCCCAGAAGTCTGTTTTTATGTGTTTTTATTGTAGCTGAGGTGGTTGTGATTACCAGGATATATAATACTTCATGATACCTGTTACAGAAATGAATGTAGAACCCAAAATGTCTAAGTAGTAAAATACGGCCGAAATCACCTTAGACCCCGAAGGGTTAATAAACGTTCAATTTGACTATTCAGAATTCTTCATTTGTGGTATCAATCAGAATCAAGTAAGAAACTACTTAATACCTCTGATAAAAGCTGGATGGTAAACTGCGTGCGGCTTAGTAAACAAGAAACCAGGCAAGCCTAGTTCAGCTGGCCCGCAATAGAAAATGTTGCTACCTCGAGGAAAGGCTGTGTCGTTAACCACTACACCACGGAGCTGTACATTTGCCGGCTGTCAGTATAGCCTCTTGTCTGTATCCTAAAAAAATCCTCTTTTGCCACTAGCCGTTTTAATAGTTAATTGGCCATTCGTGAATGACATTGATACAGTTAAACTGACTAACGTTTCTTACTAAGAAATAGCATCTATGTATGGCGTTTGCCACTGCCGTTTTGACAGCGTATTAGCCAGTAATAAGCTTTACCGGTGTCTATTAACCTACTGGAATAGTCAGAAGAATTGAGCAATTGTAGCGAGTCTGCCAAAGCTATTTCATTTCATGGCATAAGAACATATTTTTTTCTTTCATGGCAAAACAACGTACTTTTTTCTTTCATACGTCAATGACATTTATACATTAACTATCAATAAAGGCGACGATAACTAACTTTTTCATCAAGTGAAAAGATGAGAGAATGGTGGAATCTACCAGAAATAATTAATAAATGTCGTTGCTCTCAATAAATTCGAACTTAGGTCTTCCACATGAGAGGCACTGTCTTTAACCACTACGCCACAGCATTACACATTTCAGCAGTCGCTAGACTCCATTGAGCATTGTGTTACACTGACTAACGTTTCTTATTAAGTTTACCTCCACCATAGTGTCTATGAACTGTATTGCTTTTGCCACTGTCATTTTAACAGCTTATTAGCCAGTAATAGGCTTACTAGTACCTACTAACTTCCTAGGAATAATCATAAGAATTGAGCAATTGCTGGCGAGACTGAAGATGAACTTTTCCATGCCAGAAACAGTCGCAATATAACTGTATACAGTTTAAAATAAGGCTTACTATGACGTAACTAATGTATGTTGTAGCCAGCAAATGTATTTGTCTATCCTGGCCCAAAACGCATGCACGGATGCGTACTTCGAAAATCCACCAGAAACAGTTGCATTCTAACCGTAAACTCTTTTATTTCAGGCTTACAATAATGTAGATACTGAAGGTTTTAGCCAGCAAAGTTTTCGTCTATACGGAATAATTCATAATGCGTACTTCGCTTTGCCTGCGAGGAGATACGAACTCGGGACCTATAGTTTACAGGTTCGCTTCTCTAACCACTATGCTATTTAACAATGTGTCAGTCAGTCAGTCAGTCAGTCAGTCAGTCAGTCAGTCACTCACTCACTCACTCACTCACTCACTCACTCACTCACTCACTCACTCACTCACTCACTCACTCACTCACTCACTCACTCACTCACTCACTCACTCAGAGACATTCGCTCTTCTTGGCCGGCTCCGCTTACGTGGTCCGGCAAAAAAAAGTTACTTTCATAAAAATAGTTTTTCTGTGATTTCTGTGTTTTTCTGAAGGGTCAAACGCTGAGAGAACTGATTGTAGGCCAGCTTACCATGATGGTCCACTTCCTGTTCTCAGCCTCGGGGAAGACAAGCGAACGAGGAGAGTAGAACACTTGGTCATCCACCTCTTCCTGTTTCCGTGGAAGACAGTGGAGGAAGGTCCAGTCTAGCTTTGCCACATTTGCAGTCTAGGGTGGAAAGAATCAAGATAAATGAGGATTGGATCGTTCCAGATCTTTGCCCTGGCACATGCATTAAGGGTTTAGCGGTAGAGGATAGCATGTTGGGTTCTGTGGTTGGTAGTGGTGGGTGCCTGGGTTTGTTGTTCAGCAAGAGAACACTAATCAGTATAATTACTATGGAAGTCTACCTGCATGGTGATTTGGTAGCCGTGGAAGTCCTTGATCCTTTGTTTCTTCTCATCCTCCTGGCCCATGCTGACCCAGGTATCTGTCACCAGGACGTTACTACCCCTAGCTGCCTCCACTGGGTCAGAGGTCAGGAACAACTGGGTTCCATGCTAACACAACACACACAAAACATAGGATATTGAAATATTGGTATTGACTGACATCAAGACATACCCACCCATAATGCTACTAAGCTGCACGTAACGTCCATTTTCAGTTTCCTCAGTTTTGTGTCTCTACTCTCTGAGCATGCCCCATCAAGCACAGTTCTTCTCAGATAAGTAACTAATTACAATTACTCATTGCAAATGAAGAAAGCAATGTGCAACATTAGAAAATTACTTTGTTTGAAAAGTAACACTTTATAATACACCCCCAGGTCACAGTTGGCATTTTACTATGATGTTTTTATCTTTTTCGTCAATCAATTCAAAGTAGTGTAAAAATGTCTAGGATGTAAACACAAAATGTGGCTCTGTGACATACTCTTTACTCTGTTAGATTTTACCTACTCTGTTACAATTTTGTCTTCAGTACTTTGTCAAAAATGTTTTTGTTACAATTTTTTTGGTTATTGAGTCTATTTTTTTGGTCTTGAGTCGCAAACCATTGGAGGTTTGCTCTTTTAAGGGTGGGAGTGTTATGCATGCATGTACCCTGTATGTGCGTTTGTGTTTTCCCCCTCCTGCCGTTTCCCCTGGTGTCTCTTATGTTCCCGATTGTGCTCATTGGTGTTTCCCACCTGGCAGTCATGAGTGCAGCACCTGACTGCTGAGGTGGACCAATCGGTGGACACCCCTCCTAATTGCACCACCTGTTCCTTTTACCATTACCCAATCACATCACACATCCCAGGTTTAAAAAACCAGTCAGTTGGTTCTCCCTGAGAGTCTCTTTTGATTTACCCCACATGGACATAGACACTCTTGAGATACATACCCTTTTTGATAGACAGACACTTTGTTCATACATACATCACTTAGTTTAGCACATACATCTCACTTTGTCCTGTTTCATGTGAGTATGTATTGCTGTGGTGTTTTGTTTGGTGTTGTCTAGTCAATTGTTTGTTGTGTGCTGTTTAGTCCTTGTTCAACCTGTGTGTTTTGTTTATCCCTGTGTCCCTGGGAAAAGTTTTTTTTTAGTAAGTCGACCTTGGACATACACAACCCGTAGTAAAACTTTGTCTAAAAACACTAGTTAGAACTGAGCGGACCACCCACTATATTTTTATATTGGTTAGTAGTTAGCTAAGCGGTTCTTGAGGCAGGCAAGTTCAGTTTAGGGGTGTTTTGACTATATTATTTCATTTCTTGGGTCCAGCTCAGCCCCTTTTCCCTACCCCCTTTACCATGTGTTTATAATAAACGTTTTATGTTTGACGGTAGCTTTGGTTGTCTGTGTCGTTTGTTCGCACTGTGCCTTTACACTACACTGACTTGCATGAGTTTTATGTTACAGGTCTCTCGTATGAGGAGGAAATTGACAAAATACAGGCATTTCATTGCAAATGCGGAGATAGCCGAACAGAAAATGCTGGCTCGTCTTGTATAAAACAACTGTCCACGGATTACTTTTACAAAGGGCAACCATGGCATCCATGACAGAGACAATGGAAAAAGTCAACAGACCAAACGTAAACAACAAAGGACTTCGTATGTAATCAGAGGATATTCCATCTGCCACGAAACCTTCCGACATGTATATGGGTAAGTCTAACATTGCTAAATAGCTACAGAATTCCTTTTCAGAAAGTTGTCAAAGTCCTTTGCATTACTAGTTATCTAGCTATAGCTATTGACGTTAGAGTTAACGTTAGCTAGCTAGGTCAACATTAACTTACCAGCTAGCTAACATTTCCTGGTTTCTAGCTTGTTCGTTGGGTTGCTAGCTTTGCCTGATGATTAGCTATACTTTAGTAAATAATACTGTAACATTTCTTGTATGTTGGCTTTCTAGCTGAACCATCAATGCAGATAGCTAGGTGTGTTTCAGGGGAGGGGTGATTATGCTGAGCTATTGTTATGTTTCCATTGTCTTTTCAAAAGTGTGCAAGTCACTTATTTTGGTAATTAGCTACCTGATTGACCAGTCATTCATCCAGGTGGGCGTGTGATTATGACCAGCTATTATATGTAGACAAAAGTCCGCGACGAGTCATGCCTCGTTATACTGTGGTATACCGCGGTAAGTTGCAGTGCTGTGCCGCATGGACAAAAACATAAAATAAAAAATAAGAATGGCCACCAGGAGGCATCTGTGAGAATGTTGACACCCGCCTGAAACTGCTGTTATTCAAGCCTGCATCTGTGTTTACATGGCCAGAATAAAACATTGGAGGAATATTGTCTAGTATAATCCTATTCATGGATTGCTAAATTGCTGTGTTTGATTCCATGTTGCTGTGTTGCTGTGCTTGATTAACTGTTATTTCTGAGAATGTTAATTTAATTATAGGTCTACACACATTAATCTCTTTTCGTTAATTGTAATTGTTTAAACTGAAATACAATTATTTGACTAGAAATATAGCTGTTGATTACAACGATTAAGTTAACATTTATATAGGGTATTTGCAGAATTTTAACAAGCGAA
Organism: Esox masquinongy; assembly: GCA_016801175.1. NCBI lineage: Eukaryota > Metazoa > Chordata > Actinopteri > Esociformes > Esocidae > Esox > Esox masquinongy. The sequence continues at coordinate 20,994 of JACXGI010006078.1, read as the reverse complement.
CATTACTTATTGTGTCATTAATGCTACTTTTCAGCACAAATATTTCCTGACGACTGCATCTGTTTCTATCAATAAAAACATCTTAAAATAAAAAATAAGAAATTACTTTTACCACCAGATTTATTTGATAAAGTACAATATGCCACAGTAGACCCAAACGAAAATATAATTCAAGTGTTTAACATAGCTTGTTTACATGAAGAATGTTTAGTTTGATTAGATAGGCAATAGGCTACACGTTCAACCCATCAATGATTCATTAATATTTTCAGGGGTAAATAACAATTCTTTTTTTGCCTAAGGTTTCTAATGAAATGGCTTTTGAACAGAACATGTAATTAGTTTATTTACTGTACAATGGCCTAAAGTCGACAAATTACTGTTAATTACTCCACATTAACCCAAAGAGAGTGACGGGTTAGACAAAGCGCCTGTTAAAATACTTGTACTTAGTGATGGCCATTCGAGGCTTCATTACCATTCTTCTAGCAGCAGGATATTATGCTAGCAGTGCTAACTTAGATTTTCTTTTTCAAAATAAAAGCCATCATTGAAATATATACGGTAATATAGTTAACAATCTAGTCTGTACATTTTATACTTAATGTTCGTTCCAATGTTATTCTTGTCTGTTCTTTTTCACAGACTAGACTGTTAACTATATTGCGTAATACATTTCAATGATGGCTTTTATTGCGATAAAGAAAATCTGAGTGCTGCCAGCATAATATCCTGCTACTAAAATAACGCTAATGAAGCCTCGAATGGCCATCACTACTTGTACTGTCACATGCCTAATCAGATATTAAGTAGGAATATGATGTAAAAAAACAGTAATTAGTCTCTAAATAATTTTCAGTTTGTGAGTTTAGAATTCTGATAACGGAACAATGTAATATATGCTACACCTATTTAGGAAAAGTCATGGAAGGAGGGTGTAGCTTTCGAAATGGTATGTTCCAAATCAATTGCACTGACAAATAAATAAGTTAGTCTACAACAGTCAGTTTAGAAGGCCTGACAATTTTATTTTGATGAAATAATGTCAAAAAAGCAATATAAAAACCCAGATGTTTAATTAATATTTAAAATAATGTACATTCTTAAATTTTTATAGCCTAGATAACGATCTTTTTGCATAATATTTTGATTCCAAAATCATGTTTCCAATCTGAATAAGGCATTTTGAGGCCATTGTTAAAAAACGTCTCAACAAATAGGCTGCCATGCGAATTACGTCCATTTCCATTTGTTGTCAGAGCGTTTAAGAGCTCTGCAGAAAGTTATAGATAATTTACTGAAACTCCTCTGCGTCTAAATTTCAGTATGTTTAAACCTAGTTGAGAATAGTTTTGCAATGCCCCATAATGTAGCCTAATTTTTGCAACATTATTATTTAATAGACAAGTGCATTTCAGTCGCTTATTTGTCTTATCAAATCGGCCAATATGGCCGTTAAAATTCCAGAATTCTGGTAGAAGAGCTACTGGACATGTTTTAAATAGCCGTACTGTATAATAGCTACACTTAAACAGCAATAAAGCACAAACTATGATCCAACAAATGTTTTTTTATTTAAATTAGCAGAATGAACTCTTCACAATCTTTGTGAACTGAGCATATAAGCTACAATGTACCTACTGTAGGGCTGTCGCAATTATTACATAATTGCCTGATCGAAATAATTTTAGCCAGATCGCAATTATGTTTATAGAAAAGAATCTTTTTGCACAATATTTTGATTCCAAAGTCATGTTTCCAATCTGAATAAGGGATTTTGAGGTCAGTGTTAGAAACGTCTCAACAAATACCACGCGAATGATGTCGGTTTCCATAGGATGTCTAGCCCACGCGTGCAAAAGAGCATTTGACAGGAAAGTTATACTATTGGCTCAGATCATTTACTGAACCTCGTTTGCTGGCCAGTTGCACCATCACTAGTTTTTTTTAAACCGGCCTCGGTTATGTCTGCTTCGCCTTTGACATTTGGGAGTCGTATGCCGGAGATGTTGCCGGAGTGTGCCGCTTTTGATTCTCACGCCAAGATTAGTCATATGACTCAGTAATGTGTCATTTTGAGAGTGAGTGGAGACTTGCTGTTTTCTGGGCAACAGATCATACAGGTCACACAATATTAGGCTAATTAATATGCTATTAATCTATTTACTTATTAATTTGGCACATTTCCCACCGGACATTTTGGCGGTTGATATTTTCATCTGCCAGACAACTACACCTGATACCGGCGAAAAGCCTTTGCCGACTAACGTAAACCCTGGTGCACAGTTTTCCTTAGCTGTAGGCCTAGTAATGAGGATTTGGTGTGCATAATGATGGGAAGTCCTGGGTGATGTGATCAGGAACAGGTGTGCTTAATAGTGAGACATTACTGAGTCATATGACTAAGCTTACGTCTTTACTAACATGCCCAATAAAATAGGAAATCCCACACCCACGTCATAGAACAATTCTGGTGCCCCTAATTATTGATGATTGTTTGGCTGTTATATGTCGTGGAGCTCCGCCCCCTAGAGGGGCTTTAGCTCCTAGTGGTTTACCCTGGCCGCATTAGCGGCCGTACAAAAAACTCATTATGCACGATGCAACAGCCAATCAGGGCACGCCTGCCCCTATCTATGACCCGTGAGCCCAGAGAACGCCCTCCCTTTTTATTCAGCAAACGCTTGCTGAGTTTACTGTTACTTATTTCTATTGCTTCAGCCTGAGAATTTTTGTCGTCGGCATTCTTTAGTTCGACGTCTCACCATGAAGAAATGTTTCGCCGCCGCATGCCGTTGCGCCGACCTGTCACCGGATCAGGACCCTCACCGTTCGTGTTTCCTGCTTGGGACCGGCCCACGCTCCCGAGGGTCTCACAGACCCCCCGGCTTGCTCCTCCTGTGCTACTCTGTCCCTCTCTACACGTGTAGAGAGGGCAAACTTTTTTGAAGAGGAGGTAGACGTCTCCGCTGCGTTGAGTTCCAGCAGCGACGACGACCACCTCTGACGAGGATGCTCCGACGTTGGACCCGACTCCCCTGACTCAGAAGGACCCGCTCCCTTCCTACGTGGGTTGTGATGGCGGGTCTCGCGCTTCTCCCTCCCTCCCGGGCGAAATAGATGTCGACCTCTCTTCTGCTGCTTCCTTCCGCCCGCCCCCTTTCCGCGTGGAGTTTGCGGGCATGATTGAGAGCAGCGCTACGTATCCAGCTGCCCCTGCCTCCACTGCCGACACCGAAGGAACCTTCCGACATGTCCTTCGGCTCCTGGGCGGACGTGTCAAACCGGTGGACTCCCCTGCGCCTGAGGTCCGTGGTTTTAAAGCTTTCGCCGAGGGTTCCTGGTCCGTTCCAGCCTCTGCAAGAGCTCCCATCAAGTCCTACGCCACCTTCACCAGAGTCGACGGTAGGCAGACTCCCATCAGCTCGGCCGTTTCTCCTTTAGAACCTGAGCTGGCCGCGCATTTCCTGCCTTCCTGGGGCTGGTCGAGGAAGAAGCCTGCCCTACCATCCACCAAGGACCGCTACACGGGGCAGTTATGGGATAAAGTCTATGTTTTGGGATCACAGGCCCTGGCCGCGGCGAACAACGTTGCTCTCCTCGCGTCGGCGGCTTCCCACGTTTTAAGCCGTTCACCTACTCCGTCGTCGCGTGACGTCGAAGAGGTAGCGGGTAATCTAAAGGCTATTCTCCATCTTTACCAGGCTCAGACGGTTTGCGTCGGACGCGTAGTGGCTTCTTCCGTGGTCGGACACCGTCATCTGTGGCTGTCTCTCTCCTCCCTACGCGACGCCGATCGCGTACCCCTCCTGAACGCACCTCTGTCCCAGGAGGGCTTGTTCGGTGACGCTGTTCACACTGCCATAGCCTCTTTTAAGAAGACAGACGAGGGAAGGAAGGAGCTATCTCGTCACCTTCCTTTGGCTAGCCGCTCTTCTCATTCGGCCTTGCGTCCTTCTTATCATTGCCCGGGCTCCTCTGCTAAGCGACGCCAGCGCCACCAGGTCTCTGCTGCTGCCTCCTCTGCTGCCTTGGCGCCTCCTCCTCCTACTGCCGCGGCTCCTGCTCCCCCTACCGTGCGACGCAGGCAACCCGCCCCCAGACTGGATCATCCGTGGCCGTCTAAGAGACCCAAACCGTCCTGACTAGGAGTGGAGCGGGCTGCGTGTGGCAACGTTGCCCTCACGGCCCCCACCTCTTCCTCCATTAGTAGGGTAAGGGCCGAGTCTGACGGCGTCGCAGGTTCGTCCCGACCACCTTTTCCTTTCAATAAATAAGCTAAACTTTGCTTGGGTGTAAGTTGTGCTTCTGTGCAGACTCAGGCGGTGTCTGTACCCTTTGCATGCTCTAGTTTGCTTCCTTCGGTGGCTGTTAGAGACTCAGCGAGCACTCTCTCTGTCTCTATGTCTGCCCCGTTGGATATGAGCAGTGATGCGAACGAGAGCCTTTTCCCTCATTCTCGCCCTGTAGCCTGCAGGTATTCTAATGTTTTTGCTTGTGCACGTTCTATTCCTTTCCCTATTCAGTGTAAGGGTAAGAGCGGTGTTAACTGTCTTCAGGGTAGTGAGTCTTTTCAGGGAGTTATAGGTATAACTACTCTCTCCTCCCTACCCGCCACCTCTCATAAACATAAGCGCCGACTAGCGTGTTCAGAGCTGTCTCTCGTTCCGCTGCCCGCCAGTCCCGAGCGTGTTCGCTCTCAGAGTTTTGCCCGGCACGACCGTGTTGACATTCGCTCACTTTCAGTGAAGCGTTCGCTTATGCAGATGCAGGGCTCCTCTCTCTCCCGCCTTTCGCGGATTAACGAGCGTCCTGAGAGTTCACTTGGGGTTACAGATGTAACCCTGGTGTCTTCTCAACCCGCTCACTATGATAAGATGACACGCCAGGTAACGTCGCCGGCTCTCGCCTCCTTCCCGCTACCTGTTCCTTCTGATTCCCCCATTCCTGTCTGCACTACTCGGCGTCTCCATGGCAACGCGTCCCCACTCAGAGTGCAACATCCGCGTATGCAAATGCCGGGCTCCGCTCTCTCTCAGCTTTCTATGAGTGACAGCGCTGTACTAAATGAACAGTGGGATGGCTCGGTGGTTAGCATGCTTGGCTCTCGCTCTGTAGACCTGGGTTCGCCGACCTGCTGTAGCTCTGATTTTTTTCTCATCCGTTTCTCTCTCTGCCCTCCTTGGGCCGTGTCTCTTCCCCTCCGGTCGAGCTCGGCAGCGGTAGGGGCAGAGGGGGAATTCGAACTCTTTCTGGCCAACGCCCACCAACTTCATGCTCTTCCTCTCTCAGAGCGTTATTGGGAGTGGCGTCAGCACTATACAATGTCAGCCTGGGTCGATCGAACGATCAGACTGGGTTATCTAATTCAGTTTCGCTCAGCTCCACCTCCTTTCTCCAGTATAGTGGAGACGGTGATGTCATCGCCCGACAGAGCGTCTGCTCTACTGTCAGAGGTGACGGACTTGTTGAGCAAAGGAGCGATCTCCGAGGTCCCGGAGGATCTCAGGCAGGACGGCTTTTACTCCCGTTACTTGGTTCCCAAGAGAACGGGAGGAGTGAGGCCGATCTTGGATCTGCGCAATCTGAATCCACACGTAGCCAAACGTCCGTTCCGTATGCTCACCACCACTCACCTGCTAGAAGCCTTCCTGCCGGGAGATTTCTGTTCAAGCATAGACCTCAAGGGTGCTTACTTCCATGTCCCGATCGTGCGCAGACACAGGAAGTTTTTCCGGTTTGCCTTTCAGGGCAGGGTCTACGAGTATATGAGGATTCCGTTCGGCTACGCTCTGGCCCCACGCACTTTCTCCAAATGTCTGGAGGCAGCATTGGAGCCCCTACGCAGGGAAGGCATCAGGATTTTAGCCTATTTGGATGACCTCCTGATTCTAGCATCGTCCCTGGAATTGGCCAGGACGCACACTTTCCTTGTGGTGTCCCTTCTCACGCGGTTAGGTCTCGCTGTGAATTGGCAGAAGGGCGTGCCAAGGCCAGCCCAGCGGGTTTCTTACCTGGGTCTGGTCATGGACATGCGTACAATGAGAGCCCGCATTTCAGATTCTCGGGCTCTCGATCCTCTCTCTGTCCTCAACCTGTGCCGGCCGCCCTGCAGGCTTTCGGTTCGGACCATCATGTCCCTTTTGGGCATGATGGCTGCTGCACATGTGGTAGTTCCCCTGGGCCTACTGCACATGCGCGGCCTACAGGCCTGGTTCGCTCGCCAGAGAGTCGACCCGGTACGCCATTGGAACCGGATTTTGTCTCTGCCAGCTCATCTGCGTGGGGACCTGGACTATTGGAGAGACCCCTTGGCGCTCTCTCAGGGAGCTCCTCTGGGCAGGGTGTCAGAGTAAGTTCAGGTTTTCACAGACGCCTCTCTTCACGGATGGGGCGGTGTGTGTCAGGGTCAGGCTGTCGGGGGCGTGTTGCCTCCCGGCCCTCACCACATCAACCTGCTGGAACTGGACACGGTCTTATTGGTGCTGACGCACTTCTCGGACCGGATCAAGGGCTGCGATGTCCTGATTCGCTCAGACAACCGGGTCACGGTGGCTTACATCAATCGCCAGGGGGGATCAGGTCTCCTGCTCTCCACCGATCGGCGAGACATCTTTGGCTATGGGTGCATGCCCACCTCCGCTCTCTGACTGCGACGCACATTCCGGGCCATATGAATGTGGGCGCGGACATGATGTCTCGGGGCGGCCTTCATCCCGACGAGTGGCGTCTTCACCCAGACATCGTCTCCCTCATCTGGCAGAGGTTTGGGGAAGCCCAGGTGGACCTATTCGCTTCCAGACAGAACGCACACTGTCGCCTGTGGTTCTCCCTGTCCCAGACGCATCGCCCCCCTCTGGGGGTGGACGCGTTTGCGCACCACCCTTGGCCTCGAGGCCTCCTTTACGCATTTCCCCCGCAGTGCTGCATAGCGCGTCTGCTGGCTCGGATCAAGGCGGAAGGGCTTCGGGTCATCCTAGTGGCGCCTGATCGCCCTGCGGCTATCTGGTATCCAGAGATGATCCAGTTGCTAGCGAACTGCCCGTGGACAGTCCCGCTCAGACAGGATGCACTGTCCCAAGCGGAGGGCTCGATCCTACACCCTCCATCGCTATCAGGAACTCTCAGGGTCTGGCCCCTGAGCGGGACAGGCTTTTGAATAGAGGTCTGTCCACTGCGGTGGTCCGCACCATCCAGGGTGCTAGGCCAGCATCCACTTCCAAGGTGAATTCCACCCGCTGGAATATGTTTGTGTCGTGGTGCACGCAGAGGTCCTCGGACCATTCGTGTTGTCCTGTGGAGGAGATCCTGTCATTTCTGCAGTATCTCTTTGATATGTATAGGTCTCCTTCGACCATCCGTGGTTATGCATCGGCCATCTCTGCGTGTCATGAGGGTTTTGCTGGAAACACTGTTTTCAGCCACCCTCTCCTCCGCCGCTTCCTTTTGGGTACGCGTCGTCTGCGCCCGGTGACCAGGCTGGGCGCTCCGCAATGGGATCTGGCCAAGGTGCTGGGCGCTCTCTGTGAGCCCCCATTCGAGCCTTTGCAGCAGTGTTCTCTTAAGTTGCTCTCCCTTAAGACTGATTTACTCATCGCTTTGTGCTCTGCCAAGCAGGCGAGTGACCTCCGCGCACTTTCGGTGTGTCCGGGCTGCCTTACTATAAGAGAGGACTTAGGTTCTGCTACGCTGAGACCTAATCCTTCTTTCATACCCAAGGTTATCACCAGCTCATTTCGATCTAGGACTATCGATTTACAGGCCTTCTTCCCTCCTCCGCACGCACGTGAGGAGGATGAGAGGCTCCACTGTCTGTGTCCGGTGCACGCTCTCGCTCTTTACATAGAGCACACCAACTCTATCAAACTGACTCCCCAGCTGTTTGTTTGCTATTCGGATTCCCGGGTGGGTCGTCCGCTTTCTAAGCAGCGTCTCTCCCACTGGCTTTGGCCTACGGGGCGTCTGGTTCCGTGGTTCCGGATGGCCTCCGTGCACACTCCACGCGGGGCGTTGCAGCCTCCTCTGCCCTTTTCCACGGGGTCTGAGTAGATGACATTTGCGCTGTGGCGTCGTGGTCGTCGCCTTCGGCGTTTGTCCGTTACTATTTACTGGACATGTCTCCTTCATCCCTTATTCGTTACTATTTACTGGACATGTCTCCTTCATCCCTTGTTCATTCGGTTCTCGGTGCAGCTGCCCGAGATCTCTGAATTTTGATGGGGAATCTCGTGCTTTGCCTTGATTCTATCTTTTCTCTAGTGCTTCAGCAGCCTGCTGGCTCAGTGGTATTGTCACTGCCTGCCAATACACTGGGTGTGAGTTCACCTCCTCCTTGGGGTGTTTGTCTTATTGTCATTTATTTTTTTGTTTCCCCATGCCCCTCATCTCTGTTGCCACACTAGGAGCTAAAGCCCCTCTAGGGGGCTCCGCTCCACTCATATAACCGGAGTTACATTCCCGGTAACTAACGGTCTGGCCTGGGTTTGCAATATATTTTTGGTTTTGTTAAAGTTCTCTGCCACGCATTTTTCATGCAAGTCCCTATGGCACTGTCTCCGGTGTTGAAATAAGTTTGTTGTGTTTCCACGTGTTGTTCCAACCACCCTCATACAGGTTTTTACATATTACATTAGTTTGTGACATCTCTCTGGAACCCGAAATATTCCCAAACAACAGAAGATGATTTATTTTTCAGCACCAAATCATCCCTAGTCTCTATCTCATTGTCCTCTGGGTTTTCTTAATAGATTCTCTTCCTCTCCCTAACAGCAAGCCCTACTCTAGCACTATTCTTTTGCAGTACGCTCTACGCCGCATCTTCAATGTTTCTGACTGGTTATAATTTAATATTGCGTCTCTTCAACCCAGGCATGTTATTATTTTATACGATTGTGGCCCTATAACAGTACTTTTGTTAGTTATAGGGCCATTACAGAATTGGGATATTTTAAGAATACTCACATTAACTCACTTAATAAAATGGGACAAGTGAGAGGTGTGATCAGAAAAATGTGTTGTATAGTTTGATTGACTGATAGCAGACATACAGCTGGACATTTGAACTGTAAATATTTTTTGTCTTAAAACAGCAAAACATCAGGGAAGAAGTGTTGTAAGGGTAACCCTAACCCCTGTATGTGTATGGTTTAGAAATCGCACATGTTCAAATGGCGATGTTATTATGATTTTGATTAATCTTTTTCCTGCAGCCCTAGACTGAGGGAAAAGATGCTGGGGAGAGAAAGTGAATGTGTCCGACCAAGCACAAAAAAAAGAAAGTAGCTCGCAACATGTTTAATTTCGTAAAGTAGCCTGAAAAGGTTTGAGACCCCTGGAAGGATTCTCACCTTTTCTGAGAGCCTCCTTGCCTCCTGAAGGACACTACTGTCTGGATCATAACCCTGAGAATAGGCAGGAAGAATGACAGGTTAGTTAGAACTCAACTAGCACTACGCTTTGTAGGTATGAACAGCCAAGAGAAATCATACAAGGCGGCCCAATACATCGACAGAGCGGCCCAGTACATAGACAGAGCGGCCCAGTACATAGACAGAGCGGCCCAGTACATATGAAATTAAAAGATAGGCAAAGAGACAAGTGGGAAGGAAAATAGAGGAAGGTGTGTGGGGCATCAGTGGCTCAGTGGTTAGGGAGTAAGATGTGTAAATGGAAGGTTCCTGGGTCGAATCCCAACTGGGACAATTGTCTTTGTGTCCCTGGACAAGACACTTTATCCTGCAAGTTACTTTGGATAAAAGTGTCTGCTAAATTACTAAAATGTAAAAACAAGAAACCAGGCAAGCCTAGTTCAGCCGGACCGCAATAGAAAATGTTGCTACCTTGAGATTCGAACCCGGGTCGCCCACATGAAAGGCCATGTCATTAACCACTACACCATGGAGCTGAACATTTGCAGGGTGTCAGTATAGCCTCTTGTTTTGATCTTGAACAAATCCTCTTTTGCCATTGGCCGTTTTAATAGTTAATTGGCCATTCGTGAATTACATTGATACAGTTAAACTGACTAACGTTTCTTACTAAGTTTACCTCCACCACAAATAGCGGCTATGTATGGCGTTTGCCACTGGCCGTTTTAACAGCGTATTAGCCAGTAATAAGCTTTACTGGTATCTACTAACTTACTGGAATAGTCATAAGAATTGAGCAATTGCTAGCGAGTCTGCCAAAGCTATTTCATTTTATGGCATACAAACGTATTTTTTTCTTTCATGGCAAAACAACCTACTTTTTTCTTTCATTCGTGAATGATATTTATACAATAACTATCAATAAAGGCGACGATATCTAGCTTTTTCATCAAGTGAAAAGATGAGAGAATACTGGAATCTACCAGAAATAATTAATGAATTTCGTTGCTCTCAATAGATTCTAACTTAGGTCTTCCACATGAGAGGCACTGTCTTTAACCACTACGCCACGGCATTACACGTTTCTGCAGTCGCTAGACACCATTAACCAGTGTTACACTGACTAACGTTTCTTATTAAGTTTACCTCCACCATAGCGTCTATGAACTGTATTGCTTTTGCCACTGGCCGTTTTAACAGCTTATTAGCCAGTAATAGGCTTACTAGTATCTACTAACTTCCTAGGAATAATCATAAGAATTGAGCAATTGCCAGCGAGACTGAACTATTCCATGCCAGAAACAGTCACAACTGTATAAACGTACACAGTTTCCGGTTTTAGCCAGCGAAGTTTTCGTCAATACAGAATAATTCACAATGCGTACTTCGCTTCGCCTGCGAGGAGATACGAACTCGGGACCTATAGTTCACAAGTCTGCTTCTCTAACCACTAGGCTATTTAACAAGGGGTAGTCAGTCAGTCAGTAAGAGACATTCGCTCTTCTTAGCCAGCTCGTCTGGCAAAAAAATGTGTAGGGGATGAAGGACAGAACATTGTATAGTCAGACCTTAGGAGTGGCGATTCTGAGATGGACGCCCAGTTTGGCTGCGGTCATCATGAAAGAGTGCAAGACGTTGTTCCCGTCTCCGATCCAGCTCACGGTCAGCCCACTCAATGAGCCATAATGCTCCTGTAAAGCACAAGGGCAACGTGAATCTGTCTAGGTCTGTACCTGAGACATAGATAAACCATTTGCAGCAAAGCTACCTGCAGGGTGAGGAAGTCAGCAAGGATCTGGATGGGGTGGTAGAGGTCAGACAGCCCATTAATAATGGGGATGGAGGCGTCCTTCACCAGCTCCTCCAAAGTAGTGTGGCTATACACTCGCGCCAGGACTATGTCACACAATCCAGAAAGAACCCTGCTCCACAGACACACAATACAGTTAGATATCCAAGGGGATGACAACTTGGCGTCTACTGCTGTGGCCCTCGTTCCTTAACCTGGCAGTGTCAGTGCTGCTCTCGTTAACTCCCAGGTGGATGTCCTGAGAGGTCAGAAAGCAGGGGTGTCCTCCCAGCAGAGCAAAACCTGCAGGAAGTACATATAAAGGGGCTTATTAAAACACACAAGATGTTACTATTGCTGACAGAAATACATTGCTTACTACACATGGAAGATAGTTGTATCAATTCTTCAAAATCCATCCATACAGTTGTGCTCAAAAGTTTGGATATCCTTGGAGAATTGGCAATATATGTAAAGAAAACATGAGTGAGCAGGCAAAACACATTTCTTTGATCTCTTATGGAATTCCTATTCAACTGTAGGTCATGACAGAATGGCACAATCATAAAACAAAACATGGCAACAAAGAAAAAAATAAACTGACCCCTGTTCAAAAGTCTGCATACCCTTAGTTCTTAATACTGTGTATTGCTTCCTTTAGCATCAATGACAGTGTGCAGTCATTTGTAATAGTTGTCTATGAGGCCCTGAATTCTTGCAGGTGGTATAGCTGCCCATTCGTCTTGGCAAAATGCCTCCAGGTCATGCAAAGTCTTTGGTCGTCTTGCATGAACCGCACGTTTGAGATCTCCCCAAAGTGGCTCAATGATATTAAAGTCAGGAGACTGTGATGGCCACTCCAGAACCTACACCTTTTTCTGCTGTAACCACTGGAGGGTCAACTTGGTCTTGTGCTTAGGGTCATTGTCGTGCTGGAAAGTCCAAGAGCTTCCCATGCGCAGCTTTCGTGCAGATGAATGTAAATAGTCTGCCAGTATTTTCTGATAACATGCTGCATTCATCTTGCCATCAATTTTCATAAGATTCCCTGTGCCTTTAGAGCGCACACACCCCCAAAACATCAGTGAGCCACCACTATACTTCACAGTGGGGATGGTATTCTGTTCACTATAGGCCTTGTTAACCACTCTCCAAACATAGCGCTTATGGTTGTGACCATAAAGCTCTATTTTGGTCTCGTCACTCAAAATTACAGTGTACCAGAAGCTGTGAGGCGTGTCAAGGTGTTATCGGGCATATTTTAACTGGGCTTCTTTCTGGCAACTCGACCATACAACTCATTTTTGTTCAAGTATCGTCGTATTGTGCTCCTTGAAACAACCACACCATCTGTTTCCAGAGCAGCCTGTATTTCTCAAGGTTACCTGTGGGTTTTTCTTCGTATCCCGAAGAATTCTTCTGGCAGTTTTGGCTGAAATCTTTCTTGGTCTAGCTGACCGTGGCTTGGTATCAAGAGATCCAAATTTTTCACTTCTTAATAAGTGATTGAACAGTACTGACTGGCATTTCCAAGGCTTTGGATATCTTTTAATATCCTCTTCCATCTTTATAAAGTTCCATTACCTTGTTACGCAGGTCTTTTAACGGTGCTTTTCTGCTCCCCATGGCTCAGTATCTAGCCTGCTCAGTGCATCCACGTGAGAGCTAACAAACTCATTGACTATTTACACACAGACACTAATTGCAATTTAAAAAGCCACAGGTGTGGGAAATTCACCTTTAACTGCCATTTTCACCTATGTGTGTCACCTTGTGTGTCTGTAACAAGGCCAAACATTCAAGGGTATGTAAACTTTTGATCAGGGCCATCTGGGTGATTTCAGTTATCATTATGATTTAAAAAGGAGCCAAACAACTATGTGATAATAACTGGCTTCGTATGATCACTATCATTAAATAAGAGTTTTTTTTGCATGATCAGTCATATTTCGAAAATCAATGACAAAATTTCAGTTTCTGCCAGGGTATGCAAACTTACAAGCACAGCTGTATCTGCATTGCAATGTTGAGAATGTTTATCTGTACACAACACACACAAGGGTGAAACACAGTGGTGCAGATGAAGTAGGAACAAAGGAGTGAAACACAGTTACACTGCTGCTGATAGGAGGAGAGTCTGTCTTCTCAGCAGTTCCATTGTCTCCTGTATAAGTCCTGACTCTCCATTGAGCTTGGTGACAACATGAAGCACTGCTTCCCCAATGATTCAACCCCCAACTCCACACATTTTACAACCATTATTTTACCAGTTAAATACGCCAAGAACATATTCTTATTTACAGAAATTAGTATTAACTGTATTGCTCAAAGACATAACAACAGCATTTTGGACCTTTTCAGCAATTAGTTCCAGCAATTATTAGTTTACTGGACCACCATTGTTGACCACCAGGTACCCCTACCTTGTGTTCAGACTGCACAAAGGAACATGTTTGCTGTATCTTTTTAAGCCACAATAATTTAAAATAATGTTGCAATGCATTCCTAAAAGATATTGCATGACTCATAGGATATTGGATACTTATTTAAAAGTCTTAGACAGACAAAACCCCCAACATAAACAAATGTAACACACCTGTTTCTGTAGACATTCTAGTTCTGGTGCTCCTCTTCTCAAATATCATGGCAATCGACTTCCCTTGAAGAAGAGGAAGGTACTGAAAACAAGTGACAGTTAACTCGGTTCTATGCAATCCCTTTGTACTATACATCCATCATTTAAAAAGTTAGTGATATGCCAATGTACCTGCTTTTCATATTTGATCCTGTGTTTTAGGTCCCTGGAGACCCATAGAAGATGTTTGATCTCATCTGAACTGAAATCTTTCAAAGTCAAGAAACTACGACCCTTAAGTTTGACAGGTCCTCGAGTTACTGCTCCAATGCTGCAAAAGTAATGAATATAGCATAAACCAGATAGCGCCCCAATCATATTTTTAAATGTGCAATAAAAGTTTCACAAATACATAATGCCACATTATGGAAAAAGCTTGTAGCGTATGTAGCTTACATTGGCAGCTTCAGTGTTTTAATACGCGCATCTTTTACTAAGTTAGCCCATTTGTTATCTTACCTAAAGTTCTTCAAATTGATATTTTGGATAGTCTTCAGCCCACAGAACCATGCATTCTTTAGAGCAAATATTTTAGTTGTCATGGCAGATTGTGATACTGGTTTAAAGAATTGATATCTGGAAAAAAATAAACAATAGCTTCACGCAAGCAACAGCACCAACCTGTAAAGTCTGGGCAAAAAGCACGCGGAACGCATGCGGTGGATGATCACCACGAACCCTAAGCGGAGGGGGGCAGGTTTCAACCTTAATAATACAACCTCATTGGTTATTGGTTCATCACCGTACTGACGTTGACGTTTTACCGTGGTCACGCCCCTCTTCTGAGGTTAGGAAGTAAACATTCCTTAAATGTAGTTGTGCGCATGTAAGGTTGGTTCTCAAATCGCATACTAGTGATGGCCATTCGAGGCTTCATTACCGTTCTTATAGCAGCAGGATATTATGCTAGCAGCGCTAACTCAGATTTTCCTTTTCAAAATAAAAGCCATAATTGAAATATATAAGGCAAAATAGTTAACAATCTAGTCTGTACATTTTATGTTTAATGTCCGTTCCAATATTATTCTTGTCTGTTCTTTTTCACAGACTAGATTGTTAACTGTTTTGCCTTATAAATTTCAGTGATGGCTTTTATTGTGATAAAGAAAATCTGAGTTCTGCCAGCATAATGTCGTGCTGCTGAAATAACGCTAATTAAGCCTCGAATGGCCATCACTATCGCATACTACGTATTGACATTGACACAATAACTATCAATATAGGTGACGATAACTGACTTTTTCGTCAAGTGAAAAGACGAGAGAATCGTGGAAACCCCTCCTCTTTTATTGTGCAAGGAGTTGTGGTCTATATTACACCAAAATGCATGCACGGATGCATACTTCGAAAATGCACCAGAAGTAGTAGTCCATCCGGGAACTGTTTTCAGTGTGCTATGGTCTTGGACATACTAATCTTCTCGCATACTCATCTGGCAATACGCAAGTATGCGACTTGAGATTTTAGGGGAGACCCTGGCTGATTCATAAATCACATTGAAACATAAATAATGACTCGATATTACTTGTAAATGCGCCAGCCAATCGTAATTAATTCACGGTACGTTATAGTTTTGTTTCTCTCGAACATTCATTCCTTAAAGCTGTAGGCGGTTGAGGGATTTGACTGTAAATTCACGTGAGCAGAGTCATCCAGGGGAGATGACTGGACAGACGGAGGCTGATATACCTGGTAAGATAACCTGTCAAGTTTGTTTCTCGCATTGAAAAATTATTTTTATTTAGGTTGTATACTGTTCCTAGTAGCACAAATGTGTGGTGCTGATCATTGTTAATTAACTAACCTGTTACTATTTCTGGCTTGCAGCGACTTAAATAGCCGATAACCGATTGGAATTAGGACTACTTCTCTAGCCTAGTAGTGGAAATCAGGTTAATTTTTACAACCAAGCCTTATATTGCATCTTGTTCTCGCCTGTGTGAAATATGTTATTATACCCTACCAGAAACAGGGGCAGTCTTTACCTTTGGGAAGAGCAAGTTTGCTGATAATATTCCCTGTAAATTCTGGCTAAAGAACGACCATCCAGAGGAAATCTCATGTGGGGGTGATCACACTTCAGTCGTCACAGGTGCTCTCCACTTTCCCATTTGAGTTGCTTACTGCTACATGCAGGCCTATAGTTGTAGTGGTATCAGCAAATTTTTTTAGGTACACCATCCCTTTCACAGGAATGGATTGCCCATTTACAGTCAGTAAGTCACATGGGTTTCTATATAAAACAGGCAAACCGAGGCATTCAGTTACTGTTCAATTTAATGTTAAAATAGGCAGAACAGTCTCCGGTCCTCAACCCTGTAGGACAGAACAGTCTCCAGTCCTCAACCCTGTAGGACAGAACAGTCTCCAGTCCTCAACCCTGTAGGACAGAACAGTCCCTAATAATTTAGTTTGTTCTAGAGGCAAAGGGGAAACCAACACAGTACTAGATATGTGTACCTAATAAACTGTCTATTGAAGGTATTTGTGCATATATAATAAAACTATAAAATATAAGTAAATTAATACCATTGGTTTATTATCAGTAATGGAAATCTAATCACACAGATTCAACATTTAAAGGTGTATTACTTTTAAGGACACAAATAAAGAGGAACATTATGTTTTACATGCCAACTGTTCTCTTACCCATAGGCCATGGCAGACTTTTCATGTTTGGAAGTAATACCTTGGGTCAGCTCGGCTTGGGGACAAAGATCAATATTAACATCAACCAGCCCACTCCTGTAAAAGGTCAGTCAATCCCTAACATATCTGGATTATGTTTGACTAAGTGTGTCAAAGTTTTGTAACATCAGAACATTATTTCTTTTTTTTCTTAAGTGTTGAAGTCTGAAAAAGTGAAGTTTGCAGCATGTGGTAAAGACCATACAATAATATGCACATGTAAGAGAACCATGTTATATTAATTTGTATTACTTCAGAAGATCACACAAATCGCACAAATCAGTGAGTCATTAGCACAACGTATGAGCCTTTCCCTCATTGTCATCAGGGAGGGGACATGTTTATGGAACTGGCAGTAACCAGAAGGGGCAGCTTGGTTTGGGGCACTGTGATGACACAAACACCTTCCACCTGCTTTGTCCATTCTCTCACCACACACCCATCAAAATGCTGGCAGCTGGCTGCAACACCTCTGCAGCCCTGACAGGTAAATATGACAACAGACATTCTGTCTGTCTGTCTGTGTCTGTCTGTGTTTTTGCTGCTTGCAGTCTGTGTGCTGTGTTGTATGTGTGTTGGCAGAGGACGGAAGGCTGTTCATGTGGGGGGATAACTCCTTGGGCCAGCTCGGTCTGGGGACAGAGAGCTATGCTTCAGAGCCCAGGGAGGTGATGGTGGGACGGCCAGTGGGATGGGTGTCTTGTGGATACCACCACTCAGCATTTGTCACAGGTAATCACAGTGATTTTAAATGTGGGTCCTGAACTCTACGAATAGCCTAACCTTTTTGTCATCTAATGTCGAGGGTGGATTATTTTTGAGATTTGGTCTTGTTCCAGTGGATGGGGACCTTTACACATTTGGGGAAAGTGGAAATGGAAGGTTGGGTCTATTCCCTGACAAGCTAGCCAATCATAGAGTGCCTCAGCAAGTAGAAGGCATCCAGGACCCAGTCACTCAAGTGTCCTGTGGAGGAGAGCACACATTGGCACTCACAAGTAAATACCTCTGTGAAATATTAACACCAAATCAATTGTAGTAATGGTAATTCAATATTAGTATTCCTTAGTGTATGTCTTTCATCATCCCTCACATCTCTCCCTCCCTGCTCTGTGTGTCAGAAGACAATGTGTACTCGTTTGGGCGGGGCCAGCATGGACAGCTTGGCCAAGGGACCTTCATATTTGAGGCCCCACTTCCTAAAGCATTAAACCACTTTCGAAATGGCAAAGTCTGTCAAGTTACCTGTGGAGAGAATCACACTGCTGTAATCACAGGGAAGCTCCTATTCTTTACACTGGTGAATTGTTGTCATTCAAAAATTTGAAGGCTGAATATGTTCCATTGAGACCATCTCTCTCACTTTAGACAGTGGGATTTTGTACACCTTTGGGGATGGTCGCCATGGTAAACTTGGACTTGGGGACGAGAACTTCATCAATCAGTTCAGACCAACTCTGTGCCAGCGCATGCTCAAGTACAGTGTCCAGTCAGTGAGTAAAGTAGTGTGTTAATGTGCATGCGTGTGTATTTATGCTCAAGCTGATACTGTGTATGTGTATTCAGGTGGCATGTGGTGGCTCTCACATGCTGGTGTTGGCTATGTCCAGACCCCCGGAGGTTGAGGAAGTTGTGATAGAGGAGAATGATGTCTCAGAGACTTTTCTGGAGAGTCTGGAGACCTACACTGAGTGGCTCCTGACTGAGCCCCCTCCCTTGATGCCTGACCCACAGACGACTCTTCCACTCTGTACCCCGTCGGCTAGAACTCGTCGCAGGGAGCAGGTGAGCACTGGGAATTATTTGTAATGTTTGGTTTCTTCCACTAGGGGTCAGTGTTGTCATGTTGTTGCACTTCATTAATGGTCACGTTCAGTAGATTACTTTATATGAACCAGTCTAACTACTCATTACTAGTATTATGGCGTGAGGAAGCAGTTTTGAATGATCTGTTTTTCTGTGTGGTGTTTCAGGACTGTTCTCCAGAGCAGTTTGGACAGATTTTCCGTGATCTCCCTCTTATGATGTCTGGCTTCCTCAACACCTCCCAGCCCGTATCCAGAAGCATTCGCATCTCCAGGACATCACCTAAAAGTGCTTCTGCCTCATCACTGTCCTCCAGTCCCTCCTCAAATCAGCCCTCCAGTCACTCTCAGCCCATCACATTCATTGGCGAAACCCCTTTAACTCCGTCACTGTCACCGAAATTCATATTCCCAGACCCTCCCAGCACTTCAGTCTCCTCCAAGTCCACCCCAAAGAAGACGACCAGTCCATCAAAATCCAAGTCTAAAGAACCCTTTAGCCCTTCCCGGTCCTTCAAATCCTCTCGTAAATCTATCCCCAGCCCCTCAGTGTCTCTTAAAAATCCCTCTAAAAAGTGCACGGATGCCAACAAATCCTTGAAAATGCTGTCTAGCTGTTCTCGGAGTCCCACCCCAGCACAGACAGGTATGGAAATCCTAAAATGCAGTCTTTCCTTGCTGTCTTTATACTGTATGCAGTCAGAAGTTTTAGGCTTAACTGCCACGTTTATTCTATTCCCTATCTACAGAGATGGAAAGAGGTCTCATTACCTGTATATAGAAATTAGAAAGAGTTCTAATTTCCTATATACAGGTACGGAAAAAATTAAGAGACCACTGGACCTTTTTCTTTCCTTTCTAAAAAAGTCGAAAAGAAAGGTTTTGAGTGAGAAACTCTTAATTTTTTCCGGAGCTGTATAGAGATGGAATGAGATTTTGTAACCTATTTACAGAGCTGGAAAGAGGTCTCATTATCTATCTACAGAGATGGAAAGAGGTCTCATTACCTATCTATAGAGATGGAACGAGATCTTGTAACCTATTTACAGAGATGTAAAGAGGTGTAATTACATGGACATTGAAAGAGGTCTCATCTGTACCTGTGCCAATATGGCATCTCCATATTAAGGTAGTGAATTTTCTTCACGATTGGCTTGTCACTCCTGAAGACCGATTGGACATGAGTGTGTAATCAGGAGACATCTGCCCCTTTTTTCGTTTGATATAACACTCAGTGGAATACATTACCATGGGTGAAACCATCAATGCCAATGTCCAAGCAACAACATGTAATTTCCCAGATATACCCTCATCTATGACATTGCCCAGTGCTACCATTAGAATCAAATGCAATGTCCCAAAATGCTGCAGATAAGAACAACACAAATTCTGAGCTTAGAGCCACTGGTTGTCTTTTATGTCTGGAATAGACCAGAGGTTCTAGAGGAAAATGTATTTGGTTATTCCCAAGATGGAGACCTTGGCTTGGAAGGGCTACTGTGACTGTGTGTTTTACAGAGAGGACAGACGCCCCTGGAAGCCGGATGCTCCTTCAGATGGAGGAGAACATTTGTATGGATGAAGAGGACAATAATGGTATTCTTCCCATCCTGGTGAGTAAAGTCTCATTGTTAGGGAATATAATAATCTATAGGAGTAATGTGTTATGTCACATGTAGGTAGAGTGTGTAATATTTTAATCTATAGGAGTAATGTGTTATGTTATGTGTAAGTACTCCGTTCTCCTCTGCTTTGGTCTGGGTTCTCTGTTTTTCTCTGCTTTGGTCTGGGTTCTCTGTTCTCCTTTGCTTTGGTCTGGGTTCTCTGTTCTCCTCTGCTTTGGTCTGGGGCCTGTGTACTCCAAGGAAGGACATGTCTGTGTTTGCAGGCTCTTTGAGTATTCCAGGAAAGTAGGCATAGCGAAGTGCACTATATTGTGTGTGTGTGTGTGTGTGTGTGTGTGTGTGTGTGTGTGTGTGTGTGTGTGTGTGTGTGTGTGTGACTGGGGGGGCCTTTCCATTTGGTGGAATACTGGATTGATAACTGAATTCATTTATTTTAATTACGCCTGGTTTGGTTGTCTCTCTGTGTCTCTCGTACTCATTTGCTTTTTTTAGAAAATGTCATAAATATCCTTAAGGCAGCTCCAGTGCTATTTTCCTCCTGTCAATAACCAAATATTTCTCCTGTCAATAACCAAATCTGTTTAAAATTAACCCTGGTCTCACACACACACACACACGCGCGCACACGCACGCACACACACACACACACACACACGTGTAGGACCGCCTGGTGTGTTACTCATGTATAGTGTTGCCGTGGCTGGAATGTTGACAGTCTTCACATCCCTGTTTCCATGACTCCTGCTGAGGCAGTCTCTTGTGTTCAGATGAGGGTTAGGGTTAGGGTTAGTCCCCAAAGTCCCCAAATATTGGCCCAGGAACTAAACACTAAGCAAGCAAGCAAGTTTATTTATATAGCACAATTCATACATCGAAGCAATTCAGTGTGCTTTACAAAGAAAAATAAAATATAAAATATATAAAAATACAATAACATAAAAACAAATACTCAAATTAAAACATCAAAACAAATGAAAACATCATAATAATAGAAATACAATAAGAAAACATAAAGATTAAAAAAAAAGATTAGAAATGGGATAAAAACATAGGAAGCTATAAGGCTAAACAGTGTGGTTAAGTT